>UZAN01055959.1:0-14019 GCA_900618425.1 Echinostoma caproni | reverse complement strand
GGCCCTTATTGTCTCGATTGGTCAAATCTTCGTGCGTAAAACTGTTATGCTCTCTCCCACTTAGTGCCTGGTCGTATTTTTCATATATAACCGCTATAATAATAATAATAGGTGTATATTTCACGGTGTCCGTGAGACATGCACAAGGCATGATCAAATGATCAGAGCGAGCATATGTACAATAACAGTGCAAGTACATAGGTGGACAATAAAAATGGTGGGGATCAGANAAGGAACACAAACCGGACAAGGTCACCGACGAATGTATGGAAGATGGAGGATGCATTGAAAATGCATGTCACTATAACTGGAGGTAATGGTAAAACTGGTCTCGGCAGGATTGGACGTACGACAACAGTGCGGGGAAATACGGACAGGAGGTCTGTAGTACAAATGCTGCCTGATGGTGGAGGCATGAGGACAGGAATAGAAAGGAAGGAATACAGCCAAAAAATACGTCGGTAAAGGAACATGTTCCACTTTATGCTGCAATAAAACTCGCTTTTGGAGACAAGTTCAATGGGTTCGGGGCTTCAATCGATCAAGGAGTGATTTGGATTATTCAGATTAATTAGGCGTTGGTTGCTTTGATGTGGGACTGACTACACGCTAGACACCTAACCTTAAAACACCATGTAGGTGAGGCAGGGGGTGTGATCCTCAACCTGGTCCAAAACGCGGACGCATGTAGTCAAAACGGTGGGAACAGCCGTGCCCAACAACCATTGCCGGAGCAAAATTGTCCCTTGTGGGTGAGGACCCCAAGCCTTCGGCTATATCACAACTTCCTCCAAAACGATAGCAGAAAATAATGATAGCATCTCAATCCAGGATGTATTCCTCGACGAGGAAACTTTACACATTCGTCTTGACAACACGGTAATCAGCACCTCCCCAGTGATACAAAACAGGATAATCTTATCACAGAGCGAGACAATCTTATGTTTAAAGACGAAAGTTGCTCAAAAGTTAAGACAGAAGCATGCAGTAAACGCATGATAATCTGTGGGAGGTTTCCAGCAGGAACTCACCCCAGCCCATAGAGTCAAGTTAGTCCTCGATAGTCTTAGATTACCTGAGATCCTGAACCCAATCAGGTGTTCCTATCTTCTAGCTAAGACAAAGAAAACAATCAAAGGCATCATAGTCGAGTTTAACCAGAGCTAAACAGTGTGGCACTGTCTTGCTCAAACTGACATCATGAAGAGATGTATATACGTTTCTGGCGTTTCCCGAGACATTCCCCTTCATGTTAGAAGACTAAACAAACAGCGTGGTGGTGAAAAAATAGATGAGAAGTATTGCAGTATTGCAGTTAATCTTACGCGACTGCAGATTGATGAGATACCTCATATCTCCTCACCCAAAAAGGTCAAGAATCTATCCTTCGCCCCACCAGTCGCCAGTACTCCCAACGCAAGCTTCGCCAACACAACCTCGGACGAACCAACAATAGTTGGGATCCTCAACCGCAAGGTATCGTCAACTATGAAGCTTTTCCACGCTCCAGCAAAGATCAAGGGCCCAACCAAGGTGCCCACCTTCCGACCACCACCTGGGATGAAGGGGCTACTAAGTAATCCTCTCCTCTAGGCAGCCTCTGCTCCTACCCTGGGGCAAACTAAATCTTGTTCCACCAAACCGGAAAACCAAAGACACAAGTCCTTTGTGCCTAAACCCTTACACTTGGCAAACGTCTCTAGATCACTCCCAGCAAGAAAGATAAGACAAGACTGCAATAAAAGCAAGATACGTCAGTTCAATTTTATGCCTCCTGTAGACCGCTCTCGCCCACCAGACAGAGCGAAACCACCGAAAATTGGCAAGGGTATCTCAATAGTAGGTGGCATAGATGCCAAACGTATGGCTCATCCCACCAAGACGCTCTCTCAGGTGCCACGAACACCCTGATCAAAAAGGCCGANGCTTCAAATCACCACCTCGACCCCTTCCATCTGCTGAAATACATAGAGAGCAGGTGCTGAAGTGCTTATCAACCAATTGCCTCAGTATGAATAATAAAATCCTTGAACTGCTGCAACTGGCCCGTGATAAGGAACCCCACATTATAGCTCTTACTAAAACATGGCTCAACCAAGAGATTCTAGATGGTGAAATAACGATAGATGGTTTCAACTTGTTCAGACAAGACTCAAACCGTGGCCATGCGGGTGGAGTGGCTATCTTCCTTAACAATTCCCTCCCACCAGCTTTGCGCGTTTCTTATCCCACCATCCAATCGATAGAGAACCTATGGGTCAACATCGTCTTTCCAAGCAGGGACTCACTCCTACTGGGGGTCGTCTATCGCTCCCCATCTAGCACTCAGGAGGAATGTCAATCACTTCTAACTCAGCTTCCCTACCTTAGTTCCACCTGCACTTTCTTACATCTTCTTATCCTGGGTGACTTTACCGCCTCGAGTATCTACTGGCCCAGATGCCACTCTTGTGATAGAATTTTTGGTTTACCTCTTATAAATCTCGTAAACGAACACTCATGGTTCCAACACGTAACATCCCCCACGAGATACCTTGTCGACCAATGTCCCTCTCTACTTGATCTTGCCATTTCCAGTGAAAGACGTCAGATTGACATGATCTCGTATCTATGTTCTGTTGGTAAAAGTGATCACCTCTTGCCATCTTTTGATTTCATTATCCGTTGGCCAACATTTAGGTCCTCTGATTTTGTTCTCTTGCGAGAATTTCTCACCAACAGACTCAGCTCTTGTAATAGTGATTCCGATCCGAACAACTTGAACGAGTTGCTTGAGAGGCTAATCCACGAAGCAGATCCGTTGTTTATTCCCAGAGTACAAGCTGTATCTGACCGAAAGCCTTCCCTGCCCCGCTCCATTCGGCACCTTGTGGATGGGCGGGCGCGTTCATTCGCTAGACTAAAAAGCACTGGTCTCGACGCTGATGCTGTCGAGTTCAAGCGAATCCGGAACTTATGCAAGGAGAGAGTTATAGAATTTCACAGTAGACAAGAAAAGGCAATCCTTCTTTGTGCCAGAAGTAATCCTGATTCTCTATTCAAGTCTCTTCGCCGTAAAAGGTAACCTGAACACTCTGCACTAGCTCTCAAGCTACCTGATGGCTCCCCGTAACCTCTTCTGTTCAGGTAGCCAAAATCTTTCGAGCTTATTATGAATCCGCCTTCAACTTCCCACCCGTCTCCTCCCACCTCAATCTTTCCTNNNNACTTTGCCCCCATTACAACATCTTATCATCCTTCCGGCAGAGATCGAATCACTCCTCTAATCCTTGAATCCCTTGAGCTCAATGGGACCAGACGGCACACACCCACGAGTGTTAAAAGAAGCCGCCTTGGTCCTTGCTCCGTACTATTCCACTTTCCTTCAAAAGGGTCTAGATTCAGGAACATTCCCTTCATCCTGGAGGAGATGCATCATTGCCCCTAAGTTTAAAAAATGACCGGCACACTCCTAATATTATTATTATTATCAATAGTTATAGACCCATCAGCTTGATCAGCGTGCCACCAAGGTCTTCGAACGGGTCCTAAAACGAGCAATACTAAAACACCTATCAGAAAACCATCTTCTCTTCCAAACCCAGCACGGCTTTCTCCCGGGCAGATCCTGCATGTTCAATATGCTCTCTGTCATGGATAGTCTAACTCAAGCCCACGATGACGGCTTGATTCCCCACGCAATCTCTATCGACTTCGCAAAAGACTTTGATCGAGTTCCCCTTGCCCCCTTACCTCATAAACTAGTCATATGGCCTAACTGGCAAACGTTTGCCCTTACTTCGCGATTTCTTCACAAACCGTATCTTCTCGGTTCGCGTAAGTTCATCGCTCTCATCTGACTGTTCTATTTCTACTAGAGTCCCGCTGGGTTGCGTCCTTGGTCCACTCCTCTTTCTTTTATATATTAATAACCTGCCACACAGAATCGGAGTCAATCTAGCAATGCACACCGATGATGTGACAATTTGGGGCACCGATCCTGTGGCTGTTCAGTCAGCGATGGATGCATTCAAAGACTGGTTCACAGTCTGGAACCTTCCTGTAAATGACAACAAATGTGTTAGTATGACGTTTGGGAGAGTCCCTGCACACACCTTCAGAGCTAGCCCTTCTAGAACCATGGAGAGTGTAGAACACCATAAAGTTCTAGGTTTCTGGCTGATCAGGTCTCGCTCATTTTCCTATCATCAAAAAAGCCAGCAGATCTGCTTTCTGTATCCTTAACTTCCTAAAACGATCATTCCTCAGAATGGACAAATATGACTTTCACACTCTGTATAGCACGCATATCGACCATTATTAGAATACGGGAGTCAAATTACTCACTTCCACCTGGCCCTTGAGCGTGTACAACGGAGGGCGGCAAAACTTGTGCATGGCTTGTCCTCCATCCCTTACCCTACGCGCCTTTCCATCTTGAACCTGTACCCCCTTGAAACCCACCGGATATGACGTGACATCTTCCTATTGTACAATCTCCTTATTTCCCGCAGGATTGATGACTTCTTCTTGCGCACTAGTACGGACAATCTTCGTAGGAATCGCGTGAAACTCTTCAAACCGTGTGCCCGTACACCAGTCCGTCAGTGCTCTTCTACCCACAGGGTCATTTCTCTTTGGAATAGTCTTCTCGAAGAATTAGTTAATGCCCCCTCAAAAGCCGCATTTAAACGGAAACTAGTCCTGCATCTTGGCCTAGTTCCTGCACGATAAGATCTTCGGTGGGATTTACTCAAATCCGTATGTTTTCCTACCTTTCTGATCTGTTGCACTGCATGCAGATACTGCAACCCTCTTCTGCCTTTCTTCATTTCAGGTTACCTTCTTTTACAAACAGAACGCGGATACATCTAATCATCCAACATCCGCTGCAGTGAAGACTTGTCCGTAACCGGCCCATCGGGACGCAGGACCAGTAAAAACTTTGGAAACCACCAGGGTCCGGGATCTTCGGTCTTAGCCTCGCACCCGTGTAATACTTCAAGACTTCAAAACTTCCCGCGACTGGATATTGAGAAGGTACCACAAATCTCCTCTCCCGAACAGGATAAGAATCTATGCTTCGCCCCACTAGTCGCCAGCACTCCCGACGCAAGCTTCGCCGACATAACCACGGATGAACCAACCATTGTCGGGATCCTCAACCTCAAGGTACTGTCACCTATGAAAGCAGCCCACGCTCCAGCAAAGGAGGTCAAAGGCCCAATCAAGATGCCCACCATTCGACCAACCGCTGGGATGAAGGGGATACCTGGTAATCCACCACCTAAGACAATTCTCCAGCTCATACCCCGGCGCAACCTAATTCATATTTCTATAAAACTTAAAACCTAAGAAACAATCTATCTACGCCAAAACCAGAATTTTTGGCAAGTGTCACCAGGTTGCTCCCAGAGCGAACGCCCAGATAGGACTGTAAGAAAAGTAAGACGCCCCAACCCTTTTTCTGCCCCCAATAGACCGCTCTCGCTCACCAGACAGAGTGAAAGCCCAGAAAACTGGCAATTCAATCCCGCCAGCACGCAACATGGACGCCAAACACATAGCACCACCTTCCAAGTAGCTCTCTCAGGTGCCACGACCCCCGCGGAGCAAAACGGTCAAAATATCACTCCAAAGCTCTCTCAAGTCCCCTGCCATTCTACTAGAAATGCTGAAATACATGGTAAGCAGGTGCTGAAATGCGTATCAACCAACTGCTTCAGTATAACTGATAAAATCTTTGAACTGCGACAATTGGCGCGCGATAGGAAGCCACACGTTATAGCCCTAACTGAGACGTGGCTAATTCCTGAGATAATAGATGGTGAAATAACGATAGATGGTTTCAACTTGTTCAGACAAGACTCAAACCGTGCCTATGCGGGCGGAGTTGCTCTGTTCCCTTAATGATTCCCTCCCTCCTGCCTTGCGTGATTCCCTTCCTACTATTCAATCGATCGAGACCCCATGGGTCAATATTATCTTCCGGGGATTCACTCCTACTGGGAGTAGTTTATCGCTCCCCATCTAGCACTCAGGAGAAATGTCAATCACTTCTAACTCAGCTTTGTGACCCCGTCCCACCTGCACTTTCTCACACCTTATCCAGGGCGATTTTAACGCCCAGATGCCCAGATGCCACTCTTGTGATAGGATTTTTGGTTTGCCTCTTGTGAACTTCTTTAACGAACACTCATGGTTCCAACACATAAATTCTCCCACGAGATACCGTGTCGGCCAAAGTCCCTCTTTACTTGATCTTGCGATTACCAACGAACCCCACCAGATCGAAATGATCGCGTATCTAAGTACTGTTGGTAAAAGTGATCACCTCCTGCTTTTCTTTGACTGTATTATCCGCTATCCAAATTGAATGCCCTTTTCTGTAATGCTACGTTCCTTGAAAAGGGCCAATTTCGTTCTCTTACTAGAATTCCTGGCCAACAAGCTGAGCTCCTGCAATTTTGATACTGACCCGAACAACCTAATGAGTTGCTCGAGAGTCTAATTCACGAAGCGGACCACCTGTTTTTTTCCTATAGTTCNNNNTAGTTCAATCTGTAGCTGACCGTAGGCCTCCCCTGACCCACTCCATTCGGCACCTAATGAACGAGCGGGTCCGCTCATTTGCTAGACTAAACTGTACTGGGCTCAAAGCCGATGCTGTTGAGTTTAAGCGAATCCTCAATATATGTTAACTGAGACTTAGAAAATTCCACAATAGACAACAGAAAGCAATTCTTTTTCGTAATAAAAGTAACCCCAACTCCTTATTCAAGTCACTTCGCTGTAAAACGCAACCAACCTCCTCACCACTAGCCCTCCAGCTACCTGATGGCTCTTCTATAACCTCCTCTACTCAGGTTGTAGAGATCTTTCGGTCTCATTATAAATTCGCCTTTAGTTTCTCTCCTGTCTCTTCCCACCCCAATCTTCCCTCGCTAAATGCACCGCCTCCATTAGAACATTTCCTCATTTTTTCATGGAAGACCGAATCACTCCTCAAATCCCTGAATCCTTTTAGTTCGATGGGACTAGACGGCATACACCCGCAAGTGTTAAAAGAAGCCTCCTCGGTCCTTGCTCCGTACTATTCCACTCTCTTCCAAAGGTGCTCAGATGTTGAAATATTCCCTTCATCTTGGAAAAGAGGCCTCATATCCCCTCAATTTAAAAAAGGGGACCGACACACTCCAAGTAGTTATAGATCCATGAGCTTGACTAGCGTGCCCAGCGAGGTCTTCGAACGGGTTTTAAAAAAGGCAATTCTAAAACACTGAACAGACAATCAGCTTCTTTCTGAAACCAAACACGACAGATTCTGCATCTCCAATATGCTATGTGTCATGGACCGTCTAACACAAGCGCATGGTGACGGCTTGATTCCTCACGCAATCTTCATTGATTTCGCAAAAGCTTTTGATCGTTTCCTCCACGCTCCTTTACTCCATAAGCTCCAGTCATTTAATTAAATTAACTTATTGTCTGAGCAGCAGATGAAATTTCAGGAATAGAATGCTTTGAACCATCCATAGAAATTAGAGTTACTAGCAAGGTTGATGAAAGCTAGGAGCCCGACATCGATTTTGATCACGGCACCAGTTTACAACAACACTCCCATTACAGAACCAAAGGATATAGTTGAAACGCTAAATGCATTTTTCGCCTCAGCACTGATTAGTGACACCGCATCATTTATTTATCATACTACAATTCCTCCATTTGAGCCATTATCGAATATCACATTCCACCCAGCAGACATTCCCCCTCTTGTTTCTAATATCAAACTGTCTTATAGACCAGGTGCCGATTCCTTACCATCAGCCGTCTTTAGAATGGGGGGACCTGACATCCCAATTCTTCTTTCAAACATATTTAATATATCCATGAAGTATAGCTGGTACCCAACACAGTGGAAAACTTCTGTGATCATCTCCATTCACAAGAAGGGATCACGACAAGATCCTGCCAATTACCGACCAGTGAACCACACTCCTGTTATTCCAAGAATTATGGAAAGACTGATAAAAGTTGAGCTGACCAAACACCTCATTATTAATAATCTCATTAGTAAAAACCGACATGGATTTTTGAAAAGTCGCTCGTGCGCAACTTGCATGACCGACTTTCTTAGTCTTGTTACGATCGCTGTCAATAATGGGAAATCAGTGATTGCAGTCTACCTGGATATGACAAAGGCCTTTAACCGGGTTCTTCACAATCGGTTACTATCAAAGGTCACGTCGTATGGTATTGTAGACCCCCTTTATTCGTGGTTAGATTGCTATTTGGATTCTCGTAACCAGGTGGTTAGTATTGAAGGGGCACCTTCGCAACCTAAACCAGTGACCAGTGGAGTAATACAAGGTAGTGTGCTGGGCCCTTTATTATTCCTCATGTATGTCAATGATATTTTCACCTTCGTCCGTTATGAGACACTCCTTTGTTTGCAGACGAAATAACATTGTTGTATACGTTTGAGCACAACAACCTGAATAATACAATTGAGAAAATTAGCTCTGATCTACGTTCCCTCAGTTCATGGTGCAATGACTGGTGCACTTAGCATCAATGGTAACGCTATTCCCGACAGACAATTGGTAAGAGATTTGGGTATGCACTACTCCGGCTCCTTCAACTTCTCGGAGCATGCCGAGGTCCAAGTAACAAAATGTCGCAGGACCATTGGACTAATCCAGAAATCTTTCAGATATCTGGATAGTAAACTCAGTGTCTACATAATCCTTGCCAGACCGCATTTAGAATTCGGTACATTAATTTGCACTAATATGCGCCAGTGCGACAGAATAGCGATCGAAAAAGTTCAACGCTACTTCACAAAACATTTATTTGGCTTTTCCAATGGCCCAAATTATACAGAACGATGTATAGAACTGAAACTTGAACCGCTATGGCTACGACGAATAAAAATTAACTTAACCTTTTTCCATTCAAACATAATGCATATGAAAAGTATGGCCTTTCCAGAATTAAAAGATCGGTATAACTATAGACATTCTTTACGAGGCGGGTGTAATACCGNACCGTCTCTGTACTGTTTTCTCACAACCGCTTGCGATCCAACTTTTTTATAACCAAATACTCGCTTCTGTGGAATAAGCTTCCTCCACATGTTCGTGCGATTAGTCACCTATCAGCATTCAAGAAAGAATTGAACAACTTCCTTGTTGTACCAATGTTGATACATCTGTATGACCCCTACATCTCCGAAGATCGAGCATATGAAGTTGGTTTGGGGTTCTGACCAGCTACTTGATAAACAGTGTGGCGGTACTACCGTATACATTGAACAATATTTTTAAAAACGTTGCTTGCCTTAATCAACGGCTGGAACAGAGCCAAGACTGCCGTTTTCTTCTGTTTGTTTCAGATGTCCCCCGAACGCTAAAGGATATATTTTCACCGTGAAGAACGGCTGCACTCTCTTTACAGTTCGCATAATGTGGTACTAGAAATGATACCAACCAGAAGCAAACAAAATAAATTCCGCTTCTTTCCTCTGCTGATCTCCTGAGATGATGAAAACGGCTTTAAGGAGGAACTACGCAAACTATACTGACATGTCCCGAACCACTAATGATTACAACTCTTCTGAAGGAAAAAGAAGTCTGTCGTGAGGAACGGACAGGGCCGCCATGGAGTCTGCAGCAATCCCGACCTGAGAAAAAGAACACAATTAAAGAAACATTGAGATTCGTTATCTCGGGGGGTCACCTATGACAAACCCGAAACTGCACACTTATGCTCCAGGTCAGAGCAAGAGGCACAGTGGTGCATTCCTTATAGCTCTCTTTCCAATCCTCTATCTCTTTGGTAATGAAACATATGATTTCATAATAAAGAGATAATTTTAATGGCAGTAAAGTAGTCCATAAATCTACAGCAGTTATAAAGCTTTCTGGAGACTTAACTCAAAAGGCTATTTTCTGCGTTTCCGCTAAATTTAAACACTTTACATATCATCAGGCAAAGCAGACATTACCAGTTAGTATCATTTCAGCCAAAGATCAGGGCGCTGCTGCCACATTGTCGGTAAACTGGTTTCTTGTCATGGAAGAGGAGAAAGAGGGTCCGCAAGACGTTTATTATAGATAATGTTATACCCCAAACCACTTGAAATGTTTTCCTCTTTTATTTTAATTTTATTTCCTGAGTGACTTCTGTGCACTTACAACTCATCTTCACAGGATAAACTGAAGAACGCCAACACATCCCCAACAAAGGGAGATAGGTGGCGACGTCTCCTAGGGTTTGGTAAAGTAAGGCGAACTCTAAATCATACGGTTAACAGATGCAAATGGTAGCGCTTGCTCGCTGACCAGCCCTGTAAACGGGGAGTGAGTCATTTTTATGGCTCACAAGGGGTTTCAGTTACAAACTTTTGTGCGTCCCCCTAACAACAACAACAATGAGAAACACCATTGGTAATCAACCATTCTAACCCTGTACGCAATACCATTGGTCCTTTCAGCTCACCCTAGCTAGAGAGTGTTGCCTAATATACCTAGGCTTACCCAACCGTGGGGTGATCGAGTTCAAGGTTGATTTCTGTCTTAATTTTATTCCTTCATTCCCGTAGTGATAAATGATTATGGTTAGGATTCCAGCCATTTTGAATGAAAACTCTGTAGTTTGTCTGCTTTTTTATTTGATTGTTTGCGATAAAAGAACCCAATATGCCCGTTAGATAACTCGTACACGATGCTTCTCTTTGAACCAGATTTCCGCAATGGAGCATTCGGTCGCTTGATTCTGAGGCTTATGTCATGCCTGGTGCCTTTGATGAAATTATTTCTCAATAGCCGTTATTTTGCTAATCCCGAAAATTAGCCAATAAAACAATTGTTTACCTAAATTATGCAATACTGCTATATATAAACGAGTGAGTATGTCTGCCTAGCTGACATTTGCCATATTTGTTTACCCCCGTGAGACTCGGGTGTATCACTTGAGTTACGATTACTTCTATCTCACCATTAGCGTTTTCCTTCTTAAATTTACTATTTTCTACCGACAAATTTTCATATTTTTCATCTTTATTTATCCCTAAACCTATCTGCGCTTATGTTGTCATTCTATCGAAATGTGTCACTCTGAGTTCATTGGTGGGTGAAAGTGGTTTGCGCTACAGTGTGGAATGGAGCGTTAAAACAAAAACTTATTCCACCAAAAATTCTCCTTATACTTCGCTTTCACAAACATCATGACCATGTTCCCAGATATTGTGGATGTGTGGAACACAACCTACTTTGGTACATACCTTTATAAGTATTGTGACCCAATATTCCTTAACTCCTGTCCATCTGCTCCGGTTTTCCTCTGACTCAATTGGCTCAACTCCGTGGCACATGCTAACCAGGTAGCTGTGTCTACTATATCAACTGATGTTCTACCATTACTCGTATCCACCTCCATTTTGGATCTGTAGAACTAGACATATTTTGACAACATCCTTTTACCAGTATTATGACCTAAGCTCCCTGCTTGATTAGAATTTGGCGTTTGCTTCTTGCTATTTCTTTCTCTAATCCCCTCTCAGCTGGGCTGCACCCCGGTCTGCCGATGTTCGCCTTCCTATTCCAGATCCGGTTGGTTTGGGCCTGACGAAGGCTTGGGGTCTACACCCGCAAAAGACAATTTGGCACGGGCAATGGTTACTGGGCGCGGCTGTATCCACCGCTTTGACTACATGCGTCCGCATTCCGGACCAGGTGGAGGAACGCACCCCCTGCCTCACCTACAATGTGTTTTAAGGTTGGGTGTCTGGCGTGTAATCAGTTCCACATCAAAGCGACCAACGCCTTAATAACGTAAATAACCCAAATCAATCCACTGCTGATCGGAGCCCCTGAGACCACCGAACAAGACCCTTCAGAACTCATCTGTTTTTCACAACGTGAAGTGCATATATATTCCATGACAGTATCATTCTGTTCTGCTTCATCCTATCCGCTCCTGTGCCGGTTTCCGTCCAACGATCTGCAGGCCGCCTCTTGTTATTTTACTCACTGCTTGTCGTGTTTCCAATCATCCCACCATTCATTCGGTATAACAATTCTTGTTTGTCGTCCTACTTCCACCGACTTGCCCTCTTGGAGCGTTCCGCCATCCCCAACCTTTTTTTATCTGATACCTTGTCCACTCTGTGTTCCATTTGTAATTATGTTCACTGCGACCTTCAATTGTTTTCCTTTTGGGTCTCTCCTGTACGGAGGATTAGTTGTACATTTGATCATGCCTATGCATGCCTCACGGGACTCCGTGAAATATGCACTGATTATTATTATGATAATCATTTGAAGAAAGTGTTGGACAAGTGAGTGATTTTAGATTGGTCAGGGGTTGAGGTCAAGTAAGATGAGGAATTTTGGAATGAACTGGACGAAACGAGATGGTGAATGCGGTGAACTAGGGACGGGAAGGAAGGTCATGTCACGTCATGCTATGGTCGGGTGGTGTCAAGTGTGATATCGTTACTACCACGGCAAAAACAGTGGAGTCAAAAATGTTTTCTGAACACATTTGCGGTTTCCAGCGATGAATAATTATCGCTTCTAAGAATCGCAAAGTCCGTGAAGGTCGAGGCCTCGCAATGACTCAAAACGCTTTGGGTGCGTCTACGGGGTGACCGGAGTCTAACAAATGACGGGCAATCGCACTGGATGGTAATTTCTCTCCGCGAAGACCAAGCTGTTTCGAATATGTTCATATATTCTGGTTGATAAGTGACGTTCTGTCCTTCCGATATACCGCTGACCGCAAGTACATTGAAATGAATAGATGCAGTTGAAGGTAACACACTAACATCGTTTCGATCTAGATTAGTGTGTGTGAGACAACGAAACGTCCCGTAGACAACCATTAGTCTTGCGTCATTGTACACCCTTTTGACGGCGTGTGTTAAACGTCGAGATATCGATTTTGTCACATCATCTCCCTTGAAAGGCAGTTCCATATGGACATCTTTCTTCTTAGTCGATAGAGAAATAGGCTTGGTGTTGATCGGCTCGCTGTACTTGTGAATGAATGCGATGGGATAACCATTGTCTATCAAGGTATTGGTTAGTCGGTCCAGTTCATCTGGCAGGACGTGCGGACTGCATAGTCGGTGAACCCTGTGAAACAGTGCATATTAGACCACGCTTGTATCCCACAGGGCAGAAACTCCTGAAGTGTAAATACTTTCCTGTCCATGGAGCCTTTCGATACATAGATATCTGTAGCTTGCCGTCCGACATTCGATTAAGTAGTAAGTCAAGGAATGTAAGTTTCGATTTTGATTCACATTCTAATGTAAGTTTGATGTTGGGATGCAATGAGTTCAACTTGTGAAATGATGCCATGATAACTGTTTCGTTGCGCGCAATAGCTAGTGTATCATCAACATACCACCGATAAAGTAGGGTTGAATTCAACTCGCCTTCTAGTTGGGTTTTTTGTATTGACAGGATGATATCAGCAAGAATTGACCCAAAAGGGCTACCCATAACTACCCCATCAATCTTTTTATAGATGTTTCCATTGAAAGCAAACTGCACGTCGCAGACGCATAAATCCTGTAGGGTTTTCAAATCACTAGCAACGAAACCTATTTCACTAGCATGTTTATATACTTTGTTTACAGCTTCCCCGACCGGGACATTTGTGTAGTAATATCGTAAGAGGCGAAAAAACAAATACGGCAATCAACATCTGGTATTGCTTCTTTTAATTGAAATGTATCCTTCAGTTAGAAATTGCACAGTTTGGTACTAATTGGAGCAATGAGCTTCACCAACCATTGTGCAAGTTTGTGTTGGGGAGAGTTAGCCATCAATAGGATTGGTCGTAATGGGATTCCCGGTTTGTGCAATTTCCGTATATTCTGGCTTTATGGGATCCCCGAGGTCCTCCTTTGCGTAAAAACTCTGTTGTTAGTATCAGTCAGAGATCTACGATCTTGCAATAATAACTGAAGCGATTCCGCTGCAGTCGGGCTTTAGCAGAAACGAAATCACACAAGTCACGGAACGATGG
>UZAN01055956.1:0-14021 GCA_900618425.1 Echinostoma caproni | reverse complement strand
TGCGTAGCACATGTCCCAGCCAACGTAATCTATGGAGGTCGATCACTTGCCCTTTTTTCCACTCGGTATCTGCTTCTGCGAACATCGCTCGCCGTGGTAACCTACCTGGTGACATGCGTAGTCATGTCCCAGCCAACGTAATCTATGGAGGTCGATTACTTGCTCCAGTGGGCGACCGTATACCCAAAACTCTGCCCCAACCTCAGCATTGCTCATCCGGCTACCCCACCAGATTCGTGCAATGCTGCGTAGACAGCGGTGAATAGTAAGACAAACCCAGTGCACGGAAAAATAATGTGCAGTAAAATACGGTCGACAGTGAATACGACAGCAGATTATGGAAAATGGGTAAAGACGTTGACACTTCCAGGTGCAGTCGACGACCTTCGTAGATGACCACGACCATACACAGTAATAAGACCGCAGCGTGAGACGAGCAACACAACCAGTATGTACAAATGTACAAGCGGTAGTGCTAATATACTTACAAATCCAAGTAGTACGATCGCAAATCAAACATGATTACGGAGCTGCACGGATCAGTTAAGAGGTAAAAATGCAATATATTTCGAGAGCACAAAAAGAGAAAAGCCTGGTACACTAATAGGTGAAAAACAAACTGAATGGTTACAGGGATCTACCGCACTTCGTTAATCCGACAACTCGAGCTCTAACAGAAGGTAACAAACATCCGGAAAAGCTAACTCACTCAATTCATTAGCATTCGGTGAGTATCTACTTTTTACCCGGGGTGAGAAACTGAGAGCCGAAAATCAGATAAGTTCAGATAAGTACAACCACAAAATGGTTACAAAATTTGTCCATCCGGCGAGCTTTCACTGCATCATGTGACTCAAAATCATCACCGCTCCTTCGTCACGTTTACTACCACTGGATGAGGAGGGAATTTAAAAGGAATTTTCGGCACTGATGATAAAGGAGATACAGTTTATGCATGCGAAGAATTTCGAACAGGACGCCTGGGGAAGCGTGAAATTTCACACGGTAAACAGATCTAATTAGTATTCATTGGCTGCGAACATATAATGATCACCGTAGCTGTGGTGTGATGCGATTCACTGAGTAACGATTGAGGCCTACTTCCAATCACTTTCTCGGCAATCTTTAAGGTCGATATACGAAAGAAGCAACTGCTTGGAAAATGGCTAGGCTCTGTGCATCTTAAAGGTCGAAGTAAAAGTGAGTTAAGTAGGAAACTGAACAATGGGCAAACTTCATCGCTGTTAATAGGCGCAAGTGTAGCGCTCCAAGAGGTGCAAAATTTCAATGAACTATGATGAGAATTCCGTTCAACATCATCATCATTATTGTTGAACAGCATAATACAGTGACGCGAACTTTCCCGATCGCTGCCATACTCATAATGCACACAAGGTAAGTCAGAATGTGTAAGGAGGACAGGGATTCGGGCCTATTTTTAGGAGCAAACTTCTATGGTCAACACATATAGTGCACAGTTCAACTGTGCATACATATTATTTCAAGCATTCTGGTTCGATAAGAAATGACAACGAGAACGCAACCACTGTCGGTTTACCGCCATGTCCTTCAACGACTCGAAACATTCAGATAGGAATCTTTTGGACCCCGACCCGAAAGACGATAGATACCTACTCTACCTAATCGCTCTGTGCACTTCTTCATGCCTCGTCTCCACCTCATCTGCTGGCTTCCACGTGGATTTCTCCAGTCTGCAACGGTTACTGCAATTCAGGCGCGGTGGTAGGCGACCGTCGGACATACGCAAACTGTGGCCTAAGCAACGAAGCCTATTGAGCAGAATTCGATGCGCTCGATGCATACCAAAGCACCCCGCCACATACGACGGTGGCCAAGTGGTTAGATCGCCAACTGGTGACCTGGGTGTCCCGGATTCAAACCGTTCAACCGCCACCCGTCTTCAATATATCCGCATTTTCCCAGGCAGCCTATGTAGGGCCGCAGCCCCTTTCCTGAAAGTTGACTGTACATTTGTATACTCAATAGATAGAAAAAGGAAGTAAAAGACATTAACTAACCCCTCCACTTCATCCCAAGTAAGCCAGACTACGAGGCATCGATTATCGAGAACTGATAAACGACGAATGCTCTCTACCTAAATTCAAGGTCTCACGGAAGTAAAACAGAACTGATCGTACAATGGCGCCGTATACGCGACCTTTCAACTTCAGTGAAACATCACGTCATCTTCACAGGTGTTTAAGTCCTGCGTACGCAGCTCGAGCCTTGGAAATGCGCGCGATTATCTTCTTTGATGGGCTACCGTCGTTAGTCACGCAGCAACCCAAGTACGAGAAGCAGTCAACCTCAGATAATTCCTGACCGTCTAGTTTCATAACGGAACTCGGCGACAGTAATTCTTGCAGCATCACCTTGCACTTAGAAGGTGCAAAGCGCGTGCCGAACGGAGCGAACTTGCTAATCTGCCAAATGCTCTTTGTACATCTTCCGTACATTCGAATGGATAAACAACGTCATCAGCGTACTCTAGATTGGACAGCTTTCCTCAAGTTGCCCATTCTTAAAAATGGGATCAATCAGCGATTCGCTCCAGGATGACGGAATGCGCTCGTGCGACCAGATGTTACGCATTAAAACAGTGATGGAGTCTACGAAAAGAGTAGGAGGAAGCCCGTCCGGTCCTGCTGTTTTCCCTTCTTCAAGGCTTGGATGCAAGATCGTACTCCTACTTCAGTTAGAGGTCCAAATGAAACTGCTCACGGAGCCTCAGTTACAACAGGCATCATCACCATCATGCAGAGAAATACAGTGAAGCGAACTTCACTGATCGTTACAATAGACGATATAATCTGGTCAGCACCTGGCCAGTTGAACTTTTCGTTGAAGTACTCCCTCCACCGGTCAAGCAGTTGTTCCTTATTGTGAATAGCTTGTCCACTTTCCCTAACCGTGTTGCGTATCAGTTGGAACTGTCTTTGACTAGTCCGCGATGCAGCTGCTACTTCCATTTCACTCGCTGTTGTTGCACACCGGTTCTCATGGTCTTTCTTGAGGCTCTTCGTGAGCTGACGAGACCATCATAATACGCCTCATACGCTTACTTGGAATCAATTCCGATAACTACGAGCCATGCACTTCCGGTTGCTATCCTCGGATCGACCAACAAAAGAATATATCAAAGTAAAATTCGACAGCAATTTCAGAATAAATGCAAACAAGACGATACATTGAAAAGGGGGTTTAAACGATCGAGAGCATCAACGGTTTGGTGGAAGCAGGTGATCTAATCCCAGTAAGCCTTTACTGANCCCTGTCCGTTATATCAATAGACAAACGAAGACGCTTGCCCAAGCGCTGCGCTTGGCCGCCATGGAAGATGGGATCGGGTAGATTTACAACTCGACCGCCAACGCGAACACTTAGGCATCGTGGAAGGGCTTCTTGCACCAGTGCCCGATACTGACGACGTCTGTCCGGATGCATGGGAGGTATGTAGAAATCAGAGGTCGCCCAGCCCAGCCGAAGAACAACACGCCATTCAGGACCAGGAAGAGCTCTGATAGAAATTTAGAAGTCAGAAAAGAGGACAAAACATGACGATAACACATGCAATAGTCTAGCGTAGCTAAGAGGTGCGAAGAGATCTTAAAGAGAATATGCCCCAACAACAAGATAATATGGTGTGATCCATCTTGCTAGCGTCTATTTCATGTCCCAGATCGGAAAAGGTACGTTCCGAAATAATGATTCTGCAAGTTATTTCTTAGCCCCAGAATGATGGACCACGCACAATGGGCGTGGTGCTGCACCGAAACAGAACAGAGCCACGGCGGTGGTTGAGCGCTAAGTCACTAAATTATCGCCCGGAGGATGTGTTTGAATCCCACTAACATCCCCTCACTTCCCATTATTCATGTGCATTGCATGAGTTCTCTGATTGGCCACTTTCTCCCTCTGAAAATCGCTTGATTATATATTCAATAAAAGTTAAGTAAAAAAACTGGCTAACATCTCAGTAGGATGACCACAGCGAAAGGATTCACTAGAGTACCAAAACGTAGAGTGACAATTTACTAACAGTTCGGCCGTTTTCAATGAACATGGTAGAACGGCGGATTATGACTGATCATGAGAAAATGAACTAGACCGTCCTTATTCAAACAAGCTCTTGATTTCAATCGCCGGAGTTCATTCAACCTGATACTAATCAGTAGTCTAAAATTACACTTCCGAATTTTCATGCATTTTTATACAGGATGAACATCGCGTAGATGAATTACTTGGTTCGTTTACAACGGAATAGCCAGAACAGCCAAGGAGACCGCATGAAATGCAGACATGCGACAGAAGTTACTCGTGAGTAGTTATTTTCTCGAAGGGGAAAATGGATGGAAAGAGCGACAGTACCGGATGGCTGTCTCCTTACCAATAAGGTCCTGAGATAGATGTCAGCAAAATCATGCGGCAATGCTCCGTCAAGGCAAAATTATGAAAAGAGAACCTTAAAGTATGATTCAAAGGCCACATGGACAATTAAGCAAAACGAGTCAAGAAGAGGTCCCGTATCTACTTCGACTTGTTGATGATGCTCCAGTCTTTACTCGTCGTTTTTAGGCTTCTTTCTTTCCTTTTGGTTTTTAGGCTTCTCTTATAGCTTTATCCTTGGAATCAATTATTCTGCTCGGTAACACCAAGGTGTATCCTAAGAAATAGTGTTCGTGTGAGGAATACTGCTGTTCAGTGTTAAAAAAAACGACATTTTAGATGAAAGATGTTAGTCTAACGCGATCGATTGAAAATAACTGACTCTGATTCAAAAAAGAAACAAACAAAGAACGTGATTGAGAATTGAAAGTTCTCGAAGAGAGACTTCCAGCACTGCCGCAAAACACGGTGAGGTCGGAATTCGATTAGCTTGCGCATCCAAATACAATTTCCTCGAGCCACATCCGGCTTGTTTTAACTTAAGCTTTCGAAGCCTGACCACGTATCTGTGCTGCGTGAAACCTGGGAATGTTGAACCACTGGTATCTTTGATATATTGAGTAGGCGGAATTGAACATTCGAAACTACAACGATGAAGTTTGACAATGATCCCATGAAATCAAAAAGCTTTTGTCTATGCAACGCCGACACTTGCCTATGGTTTGAGCACACTACAACAACCTTGGGATCCAGTATATTATCCCCAAGCGAGGGCTAGTCGCATATAATGTAGAAAATGCGTCACCTAGAGATTACAAAACACCACTGATTATAAACTGGATGGTCCACTGCGTATAATATATCGGTCGAATCAACTGGCTTCTGGAGCTGCCTGATTCTCAAACGCCACTGTGCATAATTTGATCAATCAGTATTCAATTCCTCATCATTCATTTTTTTCAATTGCAATGGTGCTATTTCGAAAACCCGTTAGCTGAGTGCTGTGTGATCACTCAATTGATACTGGTGACAAGTCGCAGGCTTGAGTATGTGCTGAGTAATAGTGGCATTTTTACCGTACAACCAATGCATTTCACAAAAAATTGCGGTTCTATATGGGGATATTGATATTCTTCAGCAAGGTGGTAGGTGGCTCTGCCGTGGCCCGGCTCACTACCAGGCCTAATCTAACGAAGCCTTATGTAGTCCGCCACTCCAAATTTCAGAATCATGGTTGCCGATTTCCCTCTCACAATATTCATATAACAGTACGAAATTACGAAGGCTCTCTCTCATCATCCTCCGCAGCATTCGCGGACTGAACAGCAATATTGATTTTGTACACCAATTTCTTCATTCTTCTTCTCCGCTCATCTTTTTTTTGACCGAACATACAATTCTCCCCCCTCACAAGACACCACCTACCTTCTAGTACTCAATTACAATTTCCACTTCTTCTTTCTACTCAAAGCTGGTGTCCGCGCCTTTATTCATCGGTCAGTCACCGCCTCCAGGATCCCAAAACTTGACTTTTCCGATCATGAATTTTAGCTGAATATGGCTGAGGCTCCGAATTCCTTCCTTTAATCAGTACTTTTTTGTTCTATATCGTTCCCCTAATAGTGGCGACTACTTCGTGTTTTATTTATTTATTGTTTTATTGTATCATTGTATTATAGATAACTTGTGCAGGCAACTGTGCTTACATTTCAGTCAAAAAATGTGTTCACCGTTACAATGGGATAAAAATAGAATAAAAATCCATATACACAGGTTTAAAATTAGTTCGTTACGGATCCTCACCGTATCAGTGAGTATTCGAGCCGGATAGGGGACCGTTGAGTAGCGATAAATGTTTATGCGAGGGTAAGCAGCGAAAATTGGACCGGGTTGCAGCGTGGGAACGGCAAGCAAATAAATCGGGATTGATCGCATGACTGGGGTCATCAAGTATTTTATGAGCGAAATTCGCACAAGAAGTGATGTGCAAATTACACAAATTTGTGATCAGTGTTTAAAGGAATAAGACAGACACGGCTGATAATTACTAAACCGCGAGGTAGAGTAATGAAATCCTTTCTAAGTACTCCAGGGAAAATAACGGACGAACAATAAAGTATGACAGGAAAAATGCATTGATAAACAAAGGAACATACAGACTCATGCCGCACTCGAAATTGCGTATTTGAACAGACACTGAACATTGAACACTTGTTCGCAGCCGACCACAGCAGCTATTTTACCATCTTGGGAAATCTAAACGTTCATAATCAGGACTGATTGACGCATTCATCTGCTACTTCTTTGGGATGCGAAGCCGAACATTTCGCTTTGATCAACAACCTCAGTCAACTAGTTGCTCTTCCCACACGTGCCCCTGATCCAGTTCTCACTTCGATCCCTTCTTTCTTCACAGATACTTGCACATTCCCTCCTCCTGGCTCGTCGGATTACCGTATTGTTCTTGCTCCGCCAGGTTTACCAGCCCTGATCCGCCACTCACCTCGAGACACACATTTCAGCGCTAAAACTCAGCCAACGGGGCCGATTTCCGTGACTTCCTAGCTTCTTATCCCTGGAACGGTTGTTGTATTTCTTCGGATGTTTCCAACTTCGCCGACGTTGTTCATCAAGATATGGATCTTTTTATTTCGCACTCTTCCACTCCATCTCAGCCGTTTCCTGCGAATGCTGATGTCCCCCAAGGTTCAGCACTTGCGCCCACCCTCTTCCCTCTATATAACAATGATCTCAATTCTAAAACTTTCAACCCGATCCATTCTTTGGCCGAAGACGCCACTCTCCACTGCTCTCTCTCCTACCGCATTACTCGCCATGCTAAAACAATATCGATGGTGACCGTGGTGCAGTTAATGTGTCACTGAACTCTGATCTTGAAGTAATTTTGTCCTGGGGCATTGCAAACAACGTTTCACTCAATGGTCCTAAAACCTCTATTCTTTCAATTTCTCTAAAACACCATTCATTCTACCTCCCCCCGCCAGTTATCTTTTCATTCCACTCAGCTACGTTCCACAGACTCTGATTCCCCTCTCGAACTGCCTATAACGTCTACTTTATGCTGGTCTCCTTTTACAGCTCAGGTTGCTTCTCGTGAAGCGCGAAAGGTCGGATTTCTATTTCGCGCCAGACGTTTTTCACCCCAGCGCATCTTCTTGAACTGTACAAAGCCTAAATTCTTCTTGCTATTGAATACTGTAGTCACGCGTGGGGTGGGGCTTGGTTTTCTTTTTCTCTTCTTAATGGTCTTCAACGAAAGGCCATCCGGCTAATTGATGATTCTTTTCTAGCAATCAGTTTGCAGTTACTAGCCCATCGTCGGGCAGTTGCTTCATGGTCCCTGCTGTATCATTGGTTTTTGTCCTCCGGAACTTGCCTCGGCAGTTTCTCTTCCTGCAACTTTCACCCGCTCATCCCGTATACAGGTATCTAGTCATCCTTATCAGATTTTGTACTTCTCTGCTTCTTTTTCCCCGAACTGTTGAGCTATGAAACACCCTCCCATTTTCCGTCTTTCCCCAAACAGGACAACCCTTTATTCTTTAAAAGCAGGATCAATAAACTGAATCTTACGTGAATGTTCCCCTACTCTCCATTGACCAGTATGCTTTTTGTTTATGGTGATTTCTCCGTTTCCTGTAACTCATTATGTGCGATAAAAAGGTCGCACGTGGGCGGAAACAGTGAAACCAATCGGAGAACACCGGTTGAGCCGCAAAATACCTATTTGTAAGCTATTAGGACTTTGGGTAACGATCAGGATAAAAAACACGTTGTTAACCACCATTATAAACTACTGACCTCAGGCTCCGAATCGTCGGTTTTGGATACCAATCTAGCGAAACTACGTGCTCCACGTGATGTAATCTGTTTCGTGGGCGCAAAACATTACCTTTGTTACGAGGGCTAGACAGATATGCACTCCTAACGACACACGAAAGGAACAGCAGACGGCGTGAATCCACCTGCTGTTTGGAGATGGAAACCAGGTAACCCAGGCAGCGGGAGTGGCGAATCATATAAGACCTCGATTGTTTATGCGTAGTATTGGACCGGACAGCCAAGAGGCCTACAACCACTGTCAATCATTCAAGGACTATACATTTGCTGGTTCATTTGAGTTCACCGGATGCTCACAAATTTAAAGTTTTATGGCGTGAGTTCGGAATGTAATAAACAAGGAATTCAGGCCAGGTATTTTGGAACTTCAAAACTAGCAATGAAAAGGATCGATCAGTTCAAAAGAGAAAGTGATTACCAACGACGACCAGGGAGCGCGAGAGGACGCAAAGGTAATGCAAGGGGTTTAAGGAACCAGGAATAGAACTCTCAAATCTAAGCCGTTCTATTTAGCAGCTACGAGTTATGACCCATCATTCGATCCAGCCTCCATCAGCAACATCTCGCCGATTCGATGAGCGAACCTTACGATCAAGGAGGCGCATTTCTGTCCCTCTATGACTGAACTTCAGTTACCGAGGTGTGTGTGCGTGTGTGTGAAATAGCAATGGGGTTGATTCGGTGAATGAGTATTTTCGTTGATCACACATGATCCTCCAGTGTTTCAAATATATCTGAAACTAAGACAAAGGATATGGTGAACGCAACAATGCAGCATGGTGGATGTTTAGTCTTGACAAAATATTGAAAATCGGTTCTCATAGCTCGGGTGAACTGAATTCCATTTCGCCTGTTCGCCGAGTTTGGCAACTTGTTCACAAACGTTTCATCACCAGCCGAGGTGACATCAGCAGTGCTTGTGAAGTGGCCACTTCACGAGTTTGAAGCTTGTGGCAGTACAAAGACAGTCCTCATGGTCGTCTCGATCCCTCTATCTTAATTTAACTGACCAGTTCGGTGATCGACTTGTGAGGAAAACGGGATAAAAAACACGGCAACGGAAACCTTTTGAGGAAGTTTCATTTGTTGCAACCATTAGCCATGCACTTTACTGCACCGGTTTTGGTTGCTGTCTTCTGGTTGCCCATTTGGATAAAAGAGCAGGATTAAGACTCGAATGTTGAGAACAAATTTGGGGGAATATTGGAATTGTGTGAGTAGAGTCAAACAGACGAAGGAGAATTCATATAGACTGCAGTTGCAAGAATTAGTAGATGCAAGAGCGCCGCTAAATGCGACACCCAGGCACATCACTCAGCGTCTCTAACCACTGGTTACCATGATCTCGGAATCCCGATCCAAGGAGCCGAACGGCACCTATGTGACCCGGTGTCCCGGTTGTTTTTCATACCGCCATGTCAGATCTTATTTTGATCTGGGAGTTGAAGATGGATTTGAAGGAGGAAAATAGCCATGTACCATAAGACTATCAGACTCTTCGCAGACGGTATGGCTCGACAGATAAATTCCGTAAAACCCTCAAACCTTGGAAACGATTTTTAACGAACAGTGTACGAATAAACAAATACACGGGGATTCTGGAAATTTTTTTGTATTCGTGAAATGAAGGCAATTAGTGATAATCAACCTAAATTCAAAAAGTGGCACGCATGCAACCCCGTCTGCTGTATTTCACAGTGAACGAAAAGGCACGGATTGTTCAGTTAAAACACATCAACTATGAACACTAACCAGCACTGTCGAAGGCTGTTGAAAGGTTTTCCCGATATGGGGCAGCGAAGATCTTAACCACGAAACAAGTTGAGTTTTTGCCACCGGGTACGTGGAGAAAATGCAACAGAAGGAGCAACGTCATGGCCTCGATGAGAGAAATATAAGCAGGGGAGCAACTGGAAGGACAGCAACATGACATACGATCAAGCTGTGTCCGAGCGACGACAGAATATCGTAACCGGGTATACTCGCTTCATTATTAGAGATCGATTGAGCAAGGTCAGATGAACCGACAGACAAAACAACACACAAAATGCCTACTTCAGTGGGGCCAGTGTTAACTGAACGAAGGCTTTAGATGCAAATCACATGATCAGCAGACGATCAATAGATCAATCGATCGATGAATCGGTCGATAGCTTTGGCACGGATAGACGCGGGAGTCTTGACCAATGACCTTCAAGTGGCGCCTGTCTGTCCACGAATGCAGGATGACAGGCAGGACACGCGAAGAACGCAGACCTGTCTGTACCGAGAGATGAACGCAAGAACGCGCTTACATGTGTTGTGGGACAGACACACGAGAGGCGTATGTGCATTAATAAATATCCGTGTGTATGTCATTTTGCGTGGGTGCGGACGTGGTTGTATACAATGACTGCAGATCGATGAATAAGGCGTTTCGCTGTGGGGCGAGCGCCCAGTTGTGGTGAATCAACAATGATAGTCTCGTATCAAACGGATTGGTCGAAACAAAAAAGTGAACACTGAGTCGTTGTAAAAGCGGACGAATGAGTGAGCCGCCCGCGCGAAACTCCAGGGATCGACATGCAGTGTCACAGAAGTGACGCATACCAAGATGAGCAAATAAAAGACCGAAAGCTATGGATTTAGGTGATGGATGATGGAATGAATGGCAAGCTCACCGTCAGACGGTGGTCGCCCATTTACCAATCGGAGATCGTGTGTTTGAACCTCACCTCCCCCACCTAACGGCCTTCGTCATTGTATTACGCTGCAATCTTTTCATTAATCATTTCCCTCTTCCTGAATATTGTTTGTAAAATCATCTGTTCAATAAAAACAAATAATTTCCAAAATAATAAGTTCGAAATTGCTGTTTAGTAATTCTTGCATTGTTGGTTCATATGTTTCCGGCACACGCACTTTAACACGCCTTTCGTGCTTTTAAAAAAATTGGGAACTCACAATTACAAACCACTGACCAACAAACTTTACATTACACAATTCACACCAGTGAGGTTAGACTGTGTGCCAAAAAAATCATGGTACAATATACTTTATGGAAACAAACAAAATGGGTCAAACAAACTTCGCAGATTTCATTCATTTAAATCAAATCTAAACTTCACGTGCTACATTAACTAAAAACTATAGGAAAATATCAACACCTGGAACAGCAATGGTGATTAGTTTGTTCGGCACTAAACCGTGGAAATCACACCGTACTCGCCAATTTTGATGACACAAGAAAGGGCACTAGGATAAGTGCATGGCAAGATCATCCTTAATGAATTGCATTCCATGACTTTGTTGCAGGGAAGCCAACACAGCCTATAAGACCGAGAAAATTGGCCAGAGTGTTCACACATCCATGTCAGGTTTTACTTCAATCACCTTTTCGGCTCTTCCACCCATTAACTCGGAAAGAATCACATGTCCAATAAGCTTATAAAAGGACATGCATAACTCATCCCAGTTAACCTTATCTAAAATAGTATTCCGTTTTTATTTATTGAGAATACGAAATGCGCAGTCAACTTTTAGGGAGGGGGCGCCGTTATACAAATGGTGCCTGTAGAAAACATCCACTTGCATTAATGTGTGACTACCATCATCTAAAAGTCTGCTCCTAACTTTAGGATTGCTTTTCAGGCCAAACCCATCAGACTCGTGTACTGTGGACCAGACAATGGTTTCCAGTTCCAGTTTGTACAAACATTGACCATGCACTTTCGCGCATCGGTTTTGGTTACCATTCTTTTGCTGCCCCTTTGGATGAAGCAGTGGGAGAAAGACAGCAAGACTGAAAGTAGAAACAAAGAGAAAATTGAGAACTCCAGTAAACAATGGCTGCAAAGAAATTCCGAAGATCCATAAACGCTACTGTTTACGACACTCAGCATACCACTCAGTGTCTCTAACCATCGGTTACGATCATCCCGAGATACCCATCCAGGGGGCCTAACGGGACCTATGTGACCGATTTTCCTAATTAGAGCTTTCATACCCTCATGCCAGGTCTTAGCTTGACCAGTCTTTGCTTTATTCCACCAACTACCTGCCTCGGCAAACATCGCTCGCTGTGGCAACCAATTTGGTGACATGCGCAACGTATACCCCAACCAACGTAACCTGAGATCGACCAATTGCTCCAGTGGGCGACCTCGGTTACCTAAAACTGCGCGCCTAACCTCAGCATTAGTCCTCCGGTTGCCCCACCAGATTCGTGCATTGCTGCGCACAGAGTGATTATCAAACACCAACAGTTGATCTTTATCCTGCTTTTCTCAACCGCTAAGTTTCTGCGCCCAACTGCCGCGGCATACACCCGACCCGTCTCAGACAGCAAATGTCGCGACGGCGCCACAGATATCTCAAGTTCTAAAATGCCAACCGAGCCTTCTGTAGGTGTGAAGACACTTCATTTGTCACGCGTCCACCAGGAGAGATGCAACTGCACAAATAAAAAGCAATCCAGACTGCATGCCAAACAAATCATGGTATAATAATCTTCATGAAAAAGAAAAACGTTCCATGATTTGCATGTGGGCGGAATACTGCCAGTTTGCCCAGTCCAAGGCAGGTGAAGTTCCTTGAGGAATCCATCGGTAATGAGTGGAGATCCAGGATGTCTCTGATAATGGTAGCCCGGTAGATTTAGTACAACACGAAACATTTATGGTTCTACTTGCAAGCACTATCCACGGGTTAGAAGCTGTTGTTCTACATCCGCCTTGATGGTATCACCTCAGGTCTTCCGTTGGTCACCGAATCGGCAACACAATCCACAGCGGGATGCATAAACCACAACTTTATGAGAGTTGAGTTTCAGACTTCGAAACGTGGCCAAACCACTGAGGGTGCGGTGTTGTAACATTTGTAAAGGCTTGTTTATATTCGTGCAGCGCCATAGAACCTCATCATCAGAAACCCGATCTCTCCAATTCATTTTTGAAATATAACATAAGCATCAATCCGCAAAGACCTTTGCTCTCCTGCATCTTGCACTCACGTTGCAAAACCATATGGGTTGGTTGGGGGGATGGGGGACCTGGTAACCATGAAACTTGGTGTATTTCTCAGCGGTTCCACAACGGTCTGAGAAGTAACAGGAGGACACTTCTAGCTCCATCTACACGTAGTTGATTTCATCTTTAGCCTGGTCGTTTGGTCTGACTGCAGAGCTTAAAAACTTTGATTTGATGAACTTCCCGCGGATTGAGAGGTTGCACCTCAGGAGTGGTTTCAGTCGTAACTGTTTTGGTTTTCAGGGTGCATGGGTTATCCCTGTCTTACTGCACGAGCCAGTTAGATTCAGGATTCCTCTTTCTATCAAGATTGTTGACGACAATTTCAGATCAATATCCGCGAGACATCATGCGGTATTCGCAAAATAAGTTGAGAACTCCGACTGATATCAATCACTCATTCAATGGGGCCTTTTGTGGTTCACTTAGCGAAGAGCCATGATTTAGGATGTTTCCACGACCATCCAATAAGTCTCGAAATATAGCATTCAACCTTTTCACCTTATAACACTAGAGCGGGGGGATGTAAGACAAAACCTAGCACGACGGACACAGACACAATTCGACAGATGCAAATCCTCAACATTGCCTCAACGATATCTACTCTGAATGTACAAACCTAAACAAATATCTCTTAGTTAATCTGATCGGGCTTTGGAACTTCAGCACAAGATGGAGAGATAAGTAGCAGCAGGTTGGTGGAACTGATTCCAACTAGAGAATATTTGATACCGATGGAATTGTTTC
>UZAN01055955.1:2288-14022 GCA_900618425.1 Echinostoma caproni | reverse complement strand
GAAGGAATTCACACGGGATGGAACCTGTTGTTTGCCACTGGGATAGTGACAGATCATGAGTCAGCGGGCAGCTAGAGCGGTTCACACTCCGTTCTCTTGTAGTGTAATAGCTCGATCGTCAATCGACTGTACATAGATAGATCGATCACTGAGATATGACAAAGTCTCTTAAATTTCCATCGATGATGGTCAGGCGATATGAGCTCTTAGACAACGATTTGATCAGCTAAAGCTCCCTTCCTATAAATGGACGAATTTATAAAGGGAAGTAAATAATAATTTGTTTGGATTAGATCGTTTGATTGCACATTAATAAATTAAATGTTGATTGCAATTCATAGTCATTATTATTATTAGTCTCCGGTGGTTTTGCTCAATTCGCGAAAATTCTGAAACTGCCTACTTTTTGGAATATAGAAGTAGAGGCTGTTATTCGAATTTTAAATAAAACACTCGATCGATCATAATGGGTTAGGATTGAATTTGGGAGTAATTTTCAAGAAAAGTTCGAAAGCACTCACCTTTCCTCACATCAAAATATGTAATACATCACCATAAACAAAGTGTACATAATCTCTCTTTATTAATCAGGACAATAAAAAGATTCGCAATCCCAATTGACTCGCGGAGTTGAAGTGGTAATCGTTCGCCGAAATTTACCGTCACCGAGACGCAGGAAGAAGGCCACAGAAATAGGGGATATTTTATTGAAATACATCAATGAGATTGTAGGATATTTGTAAATAAATATTATTGAATAAACGGAAATTAACCGATAGCCTGTCCGTATTCTCCTCGTAAACGAACTTCTGCTTGAGTCGCAAGACTTTTGATTAGTTTGGACTGCTGTCCTCTTATTCGTTCTTCTGAAACTGTTACGCGCAGTACTTTGGTTCGGATTATCAAAGAGGGTTGACTCATCACAATCCAAACAAAACTATTTCAAAATAAACGGACAACTGGGGTTCTAGTCTCTTTGAGTGGTGGGAAACTGTTCAAAATTTGTGTAGCATAAGAGTGAAACGTCTTTGTAACTTCCTAGAGTCTTAATAAGTGCATGCTCGCCAAGAGTATACTGATTTGGACAAATATAACAAATAACCTTATTATTGGAGCGATTTCATTTTTATTTCACCAGAGGTAATCTGTAGTGAGTAAGCTTCTTTCTGTTAAGTGTTAAGACTAGTGTGCACTATTCTCATTCCCCTGAAATGGACTCAGTTTTCCGTCAGCACTATTTCGTACAGCAGACAGGATAAACAAAACTCTTGATTTGAAGCGGAATGCAATGTGGATAAATACCTTAAATGCTTATGACTGAAAACCTGGGCTGTTCTCCGGTGGAAATGCAACATGATTAATTCAAACAAACATTTCCGTTGAGAAATTTTAAAAGAGAAACCGCTATAGCATTTTTACCCGATTTATGTCCTGGACGATTTCGCTGCATCTATACTGGTATCTGTTGCAAACAAATACAATAGGGTTTGATAATGGAATACAATTTGAGCAAATGTAAATGAGGAAAGAGTGACCAAAGTAAGGCTAGAATGATGACTCAAGAGGTATCGTTTTCCGTCATCGTTGCTTTAACATCATTTGATATTAAACTGGCAGAACGTGTCATTCTCAGACGCCTTTCTGCTTCTTTCAGTAGCCGCCCCTCCCCGGAAGACCCTCTCCAGTTTGTGTATAAATCAAACTGGTTCACTTTGGATACTATCGCCTCCCTGATTCATTACTTTACCAGATCCTTAAACGCATGCGCGAAATCTGGAAGATGTGTTATCGATAGATTTTTCATTGGCCTTGAATCTGTTCCACGTTCCATCCTCCTTCGTAAAATAGATTCATTTGGCTGTCTCAATCACCTAGTGGTGAGGCTTGATGACTACTTCACAAACAGAACTCAGCATTCTTGGATGGGAACGAAAACATCTAAACCGTTCGTGAACAATTCGGGAGTGCCACAGGGAGCCGCACGTTCTCTGTTCTTGTTTTCCACTTAAGTCAGTAAACTTTCAGTGAGTTCACCTGAGCAACTATTTAAATACACTGACGACGTTGCTCTCCACCAGGCGTTTTTCGTGGCTAAAGATTCTCCAAATTTCTCCTGCACTTTTATCCCCTCTCAATCTGTTTATCCTCGTTACCCCTTTATCACAAGCACAGACTCCCTAACTAGAGTAGATTATATGAAGAATTTAGGAATTATCATTGACATGAACTTAAAGTGAACATCCAATATTAACAAGTGTGTAAAGAAACTTCGTGGAATGTCTTTTCAATTTCGAAGACTTCGACATTTCAACGCCAAACAAAGAATCTTTTCGCTTTTTGTTTAGTAATACGTTTTGTCTATTCTTCTTTATTGTTCATCCGTGGTTCTTGCTGGACTACTTAAAAATTACTTCAAACTGCTTCATCGCAGTTTGCCGATTATCAGCCATGTCTTCTATGCCCGCAGATGATCTATCTAAAACCTGTATGAACTTCACTCGTCGGCATGTGAATCATTTACACAGAAAATCCTCTCTGACCCCAGTCATATTTTACATGGCGATCTAACCAAACGGTGCTTCCATTCAACCACGCGTTCTACATATCGTTTATTACCCTTTCGCATTAACCTCTACTGATATTATACAGTTCCCTATCTCACTAGAATCCTTGCAAATCGACAGTGCTTTTCTTTGTGAATTTTCCAACAACCTTGGAGGTTGAATGTTTCACTTATGCAGTTTTCTTCCTTCGATGAAACGATGTATAATTTTGGACTGAAATGCAGATGTGTTCATGAAGAAATCTGTAAAAATACAAAATCAGAAATATGCTAATTTTACAGATTGAAGTACGCGAACTAAACAGACAACTTGTTCCGTTTTGGGAATTATCACCTCACATCTTCCCGTTCTTATCGGAATCGGCCAAGTTTGTTCTCCCGATCGGGATGTTCGCTTTTGGAAGGTACATCCATAATGTGAAATAGCACATAGTTAAATCACAGAAAAAAAGATTATTTGCGATTTGGTCTGATGAAGCGATGTAGCCGAACAGAATTGTCTTGATTCTGGATTCTAAAATGAGTGCTATTCGATAACGTTTCTCTTCCGGTCAGCTAATTCGTCGCAGGGAGTGAAATCGAAAACATCAGAAATTCACGTATTATGCGAAAATTATGGTTATTAATAGGGAAGAGAAGGGACATGAGAATTCTTATATCAAGCCAATGCAGACAGGAATGTTGTTAACCGTCTTGACGGTTAGTGGTTCCGACCAGTCACCTGAGTTCAGCTATCCTTATTCTAATTGGTTGTCCCAGAACAAAGCAGTTTCCAGGGGGTATATCTCACCCTGACAACTAGTGCTGTGAGGTACTACTCACACGCACCAAGAATCGGTTATAGGATTGCTACGGAAATCGGTAGTGGATGGAAGGAATTACTTTTGTAACCATAGAGAATGCGTATCTCCTATTGGAGCGCCCCAGCAATGCTCCTGTGTTCTTATGGGAATCTTGAAGACCTGTTCCAAGTGAGATATTTTATTGTTTGTATGCCACTTTACCCATACTCTTACTGTTATTCGTAATAAGCAACTCTTCTCGTCGTGGCACCACTATTTTGTGAATTTATGACACTAGCACTCATCGTGTTTTAAACTAAGGCACGTAGTTAATAGTAATGGTATTGTAACGATCTATGCAAGGAACTAAGCCTACATTTTAATGAGTAAATGTATTCACCGTCGTATGCAACAATGATAAAACGTAAGCAAAAAGCCGTCTTTGTAGATTTAAAATTAGTTGCTTTTGGGTCATCACCTTGTCATTTACAATAAGAGCCAAATAGTAAGGATAAGCAGCAATAATGGGATCGGTTTATAGTGTGGGAACGGGAATCAAACATTTTGGAGTTGAGCGGATGACTGGGGTCTTTAAGGATGGGCGAAATTCTCAGGTGAAGCCTGGATTAACAAAAGAATATGCAGTTGATGGTTTCACTCTAAAATGGCGAAACTTTCGTGTCTAAAACGATAAGCGACAAAGTCTATTCACACAGGATAGAGCATGGTATAGATTTCGGAAATGGCAACGGAATTGATGACTGACGGTTCTAAGGGATACTCAAACCGGGAAAGACTAAATACGCGATCGAAACATTTAGAAGCAATCAACTAGAGACCGGACTGGTTCAAGAATTCTCGCACGAGTACTGAATTGCCAGAAAAACAACTCCACCTCAGATTGATCTGACATGACTTGGAATAGGACCGAATGACTGAAACTTTCAGAGAAGAGGTGGTGCAACGGAATCAAAAAGGAAGAATATTATAGGGAAAAAACAACGGATGGAATTCGGAGAATCGTCCAAAATTTGCAGATATAGTGCGTCAGTGAATAGATAGCATCCGGTCTCCAGGATTAAAGGATTGAACATCTGTATATGGATTTTTAATAACGGACACGAAATTCTCTGAGTGAACCAGCGCAATGCTCGGGCATAGACGAAGATAGACCATCTGAGCCTACTACACTCTTGATTTTCGTAGTTTCGAGAAGATCATAGGCTTCCCCATGATTGATGAGGTTTTGGTAACAACCATTCGGTGGGCAGTGGAGACAGAAGATCGTTTGAAGGATAAATGAATGCAGTATTAAGGCTGTCCGCATTATTAATTTGGTTTTTTGACGTTTTCTTCTGTCCGCACAGTAATTTGATCTTTTGACACAACTACCTTCCATTTCCAACTCCCAGAACTTCCTTTCGAATGAAGCATTCAGTCTTTTGACCACTGCCTTGATTAGCAGGGTAAGCCGTTTTACAGCGGTTGTTTGGTGTCAACCGACAATAAACGTTTGACCCAAGATATAGGAGATAGTGGTCTCTAGTGGAGATGGGTGTTTTCAGCTGGGAGAGAAAGTATTAGTAGTGACATTGTCCAGTCCAGTATCTCCTTTTGAGTGTCAGAGAGATTTGCTAGGCCGAAAGAAAGTAATGGTTGGGTTAATCCATGATTAAAATCGCCAACAATTAAAATTAACTCATCATCAACTAGAGGAGCAATGAAAGGACTAAATGCATCACAANAGAGGTAGAGATCCACAATTATGGCGCTCTGAAGAGGGGAAAATGTAGGACAATATGAAAAAGTTAGGCAGTCGATACAATCACGGGAGAAGACAAACAAAGTTTCGGACTTGCCGCACCAAATGGAGTTAATGTAGATTATAACCCCATCTCCGTTCTTCGTTCTGCTTCATTCTCTGTCTCGAGAAATTGCGAAATCAGATACCCTGACCAGCGGATTCTCTATGTTACGGTTCTACCACGACTCATGTATGCATATCACACATTTTCACATTGTTGTTTGGTAGATTGAAGTCTTATATTGAGATTGTGAACAGTGCAGTAGCCTCGGAGGTGATGGACGGGTAATTTGAATGTGAAAAGATCAGTGCTATCGTAACTCGGCCGGTAGAGCGCGTGCTGTACAAAATCGTAGCCGGTGTCGACGCATGGGTTCTAACCCCACAGAGGCTTTCCTTCGTTTTGTGAATACTCGCCTGGAGGGCCGCGTTCATACTAGGGGGAGTTCCTCAGCGAAACTGATTGGAACCGGGACTATTCGTTCGCTTCTGTTGTATTTCAAGTAGTCACAGCTTCACCATGTGAATCGCACAAGAAGCCGGCTATCGAGATTCCTGTCACCGAAACGATGTAGAAACCCACAAAAGTGATGGTCGTTTTATTGCAGGAAATCAGATATATTCCGCTGCAAACATTTCGTACCCCGGCACCCTAGATTTTTGCAGCATCCCCATTGCTAGATAGACCACAAAGACATAGGGCTGCCATTCCCTAGTGGAGCACTTTTTAAGCAGTGCCAAAACGGTCTTTCTGAATTCAACCCTGGAGGACTGATTGAACTTGTTAGAAGGCGGGAAAAGAATGTTAATGTTTGAATTGAAACCAGGTTTTGTTCGAAATGTAGCAGGGACTTCTTAACTGGATAATCAGCACCAAATCAGTCGGATAAATTGATCGCTGTCATTGCTCGTTGAAGAAGACTTTCAGACACTGTCATGGTTAAATCGAGGAGTTTTCATAAAATGGAGTAGTGCCGTGTGAACGACAGAAACAAACAATTTCATCGATGAAGACCGACTGTGCTGTGATCAGCGTAGAAGGGATGAAAGTGTGTGACCTGACCCCAGAAACTCGCATACAAAGATGAGCGCAGGCTGATACGTCTGTTCTCTAATTCTGGAAGTCACATTATAGCGATGGAATCCCCTAGTAGACTGAGTGTTTCAAATCGAACTCTAGAGGGAATACGAGATCATGTGAAGAAACACAGCGCTCACGACAATTCAAATGGAGGCGCTGACAATTCTTGGCTGCTGGTGCCTGCAGATCACTGACTGAACTAAACTGAACGCAAAACTCCAAACTAGATAACACTTCCCAAGAGAATACTAAGTAGGTCTTCGATAACCAGTTGCTTTTCTTGTCCCATAGAGTTTAGCACGATTGGATCGATTTACAGTTCATAGAAAGATGAGGAATGTCACAAACTATCTTTGTTTCGTGCACTGCTACGGATGTTGAAATTAAAGAATTGCCCGTTTCACCCAGTTTTTGCTTGAAAGAATCAATTGTGGGTGCAAAAACAACGTGAGGTGGTAGAGAATTCCAAATGTTGCACACTCTGAGGGTAAATTATTGACGCTGACATCTTTGGAGCACTAACTTGAATAAATGCCATCTAAGGTGACTTTTGAGCGACATGGCGAACGGTGAACGACATGGGTCATCTGGGTCCGGCATTATTTGATACATCAAAACCAAGTACCCCAAATTCGGCGATACTGTGTGGCGTACAATCCCACTGATTTCAGTCTTTCCATGTAAGACTTGGAATGCAGTCCCTTGACCATTTCGGTGGTCATTCTTTGTGGACGTTCCAGAATCTTCCGATCTCGTTGCAGCATGAATCGAATGTAGGTTAATGACAAACATGGGTTCGAATCTACCAAATACTAGCTTTCGCAAACCAAACAACAGTGGACGACCCCCTGGAGCAGCTTGAGGAACAACTTAGGTCGTCTTGAAAAATGATACCAAGATCCTTTGCATTCGATGCATATGGAAGTTGCTGACACTTGAGGAAGTACGGAAACCGAGTTTTGTGGCGAAGGGATACGACCGTACATTTTGATGCATTGAGTTCGATGGACCATTGAAAAAACAGCATTAAGTGTTAGCACAATGTGGTGACTGTTGGCCGTGTAGCTCTATACATATATATATATATATATGTATAGAGCTACACGGCCAACAGTCACCACATTGTGCTAACANATATATATATATATAACACCGGCCTACATACAAGCATGATGCAAACGCCAATGGAACGAAACAGTTGTCCAGTGCTCCTTGGTAGTCACCACAGAGATTTCTATCGCATGTGCGGGCAATTTTAATCTGATTATTAAAAATCGGAGGTTTAGTGGTTGAAAACGGTTACCAGATCACTCCGTCTTTGATTAAAACTTATAGGCTGGTATCTTTTGAGACCGACAAGTACTGTTTTAGTTGTACGGTTCTCTTTCGTTCATCGTGTATTGTAACGGATATTCGGTCAATCTTTCCCCGAGTACTTCAAAACATTTTCTATAATGATCACGAAGAGTGAAATTCGGTAAACCCGGAGAGAAACAAGTTAGTCAGGTCCCCCGGAAGGCTTAAAGAAAAACGTCCCCATATAATCGGAAGATATCTTTCCCAGTTAATGACCAAACGAAAAATACACACTCTAGATATGGTCAATTAGGTTCTGGTTTCAAATCGCTAGGTATGGAAGTACAAAAGTTTTGCCCACTAAGCATTTGCAGAAGACTCATGAAATGGGTAAGGAAGACCCTTAGCAGGGGGGTATATCGATTCGGTAAATTGGTATTGGAAACAAGTTTGCAGGTGATCAGTGTATGTACGTGAAAACATTCAGGATATTGGACGAACTAGTTAGACCGCAATTGATAAAAAACTCAAGACTATCGATTGATTGATTGATTAAAGAAACGATCAATGCGGTGTCCTTGATCAAAAAGACCTTACCCTCCTACATTCCGCTCGGTTATCACGGAAGGATCTGTTCGCGTAAAAATTATGATCGGAAGATTTGCACACCACCATCGAACTCAATCAGCTAACCGAATTTCCCGATACCGAAACGCAAGAATGCCGCGAACTTAGCTGTAGGTTTATAGGACAAAGTCAAACCATTAAAAAATGCGCACAATAAATGAATTCCCACGCAGAACGCAATATCCAGTCAGCTTCCGTGTTCTTCCAGTCATGGTATTTCTGAGCACGCAGCCACAGCGAATATGACTGGTCCGAAATACTAGTTTCTGATTGGCCTCAACATCTAAAGCCGTTGTTTCAATTGCCATTAAACCATTTTTATCTGTACTAATCAGACAGTAGTAAATGTCCTACGAAAAGGACCGAGTTCAGAGAAAACCTAATGAATGGGTCGTACCGCAACCTCCACAAGCGTCCTAAATCTATGAACAACTGCAGTTCTCCTAAAGACGTACTTGCGCTCTGCATGTGCTTGATGAACTATTGCAAGTTAGTGGTCCAAAGAGAACGCGCTGCATCGTTTAACTGATTGCAGTGTGATCAAGTCGAGATAAATGAATTGTAGTCATTACAGGCTCTTGCCCTTGTGGCGCTCATAAAAGATACCCGGATTTTATGAAACGTAACGGGTTCGACCAACTTACACGAATTTCATTCATTTTCCAAGACGGGTCCAGAAGAAATGTCTAAACCGGAAACGGTGTATTGCCATGGTTGAGTTATACCACACACACGCACAGGAATTTTGAACGGGGTCAAGGTTTAAACCTTCGTTGTCCTATTCTTGGTCTACTTTTTGTGTTATTGTAATGATCGTAGTAGTGATAGTACGCACGGAATTCAGAACGCGAACCACGCAATAGGAACCACAGGACACGAATCAACGATCAGGTATCACGGACTAGATTACGGAAGCACTAGACCGCAATAGCACGAACTCGTAATATTCAACGTGACAGAGACGCGAGGAAAAGGCCACAAGAATAGTAGTTCGTAGTTCATTTATTGGAAGAAATGAAAGCGATTAAATAATATGTACAACAGAAGGTCATTGGTTATCTAGGCTTCTACCAATCATATTGCAGTATTGCTTGCATAATTCTGCTTTCTGTCTGCATTGTCTCGGATTGGCTGGCGCGATCTGCCTATGGCGTTTATTCAGAAGCGTGTCACTGAAGTCATCTTTCAGATTTGATCGATCGCATGTGTCCGAAAACTGTGACGCGCCGCTCCAGGGTAGGCGTCATCACGTAGGCCTGGATCATCACAGTTATGCCCCAACTCGTGTGAATAGCCAGGAACGATTTCACGTGAATGCCCGAAATGTTGTCCAGAAGAGTTTGGAGTCCATTTTGTATCATACGAATGCGACTTAAGAGCAGTATGGAACTCAATGGAAAGCAGATCTGTTTGTAACAAAATCAAAATATGCGTAAAGCAAGTCCTGTGTCAGGGGTCCAAGGAGCCATACTGACAAGAGACTTTTGGCAGCGAAAAATATCCAGCCATGCGTGCTGAGATCGGAATATTGTCTGAGGGAGGTGTCGGGTTCATCGCCGATAGTCTTGCTTACTTTACTGCGACTGNCGACTGGCTCCTTGGAAAGGATAAGCCGGCTCCAAACATGATCATGGATCTCCTTGTTAGTTTGGTACGAGAGATGTCCCCAGTGTCATTTGGTGTTTCTTGAGGGCTCACCTCTAGCCTCTGTACAACCATGTGCGAACTGCAAGGCAGCAGGAAGTAAGCCCTCACCTCGGAAGTGAAGTGATCAATGGCATTTGTTTTAAAAAGCCAGTCACATCGACCTTTGTTACGGCACCGTCATTGGGCTTATGCAGCTTCTAAACAGGAGCCAGGTGACCAGCCTGAAACCCACCACACCCAGGTAGTGCCGACGCTGTTTGTTCACGATTGCTTATTTGGTGAGGTATGCCACAACTTATTCACAGCTAACCCTCTTCGGTGAACGTAACCCCTATCCACAACCCGGGGACGCGCCTGTTAGCATTCAACTCTGCCGACTGTCACATGCGAGCACTTATAACATACACGATTAACTCCATGTTACCTTTGGATTGACTGATCTACATTCTTCAAATTGTTCTTTGGTAAACTGTAGCCTTATGTTGGAATTGTGAACCCCAGTAAATTCCAAGGAAAATGTTTAGAGGCAATCAGCCCTTTTTAATTATTAATGCACACTTTAGTGTATGAACATTAGACAGGGTAAACCCTATAATTACAGGGACCTGCTGGTCAGCGATGGAATCTGGTAACCTAAGTCACGGGAATTGTAGTGGTGAACCACAAGTTCCCGCTAGGTTTGGCGCGGTATTAAACCGGACGACAAAAAAGGTGCTTACCACCAATTCTGGTAAACAAGTAGAAAGAGAGATCATGGGAAGCAAGCGGATAAGAACGGAATAATACTCTCACGTGGAACGTTGACTATGTGTATGCATATCGGACCAGGTAAGCTGACACCACATCTCACTAACAGATTGCAATCAGAGGAAAATAGTTCACCGAAAACCAAATTCAACAACGACTGAAACTGGGTCGTTGATGATAATGATGACGATCAAGTTATACGGCCTCAACCGACCGTTTATGACAGGTCGATGCGTTGGTGATCTAAGAGCGCTAGATCCCCATCAGTAGCACCAATACCACCGCTGTTCAACGCCATATGCGCTTTCCATGTCGGGGAAAACACACAGAGAGAGAGAGAATTGTCCGACTTTGCACCTCTTCCCCCAATCTCCTCTACTCCCCGTTATTGCTCAACCATGCGAACAGAGGTGGAATGAGCCGCTGGAAGGTGAACAGTTTCTCGATAACAATAGTACTATGGTATTATTCATGGTGCATAATTGGAATAATGATAATCAGCATGATGATGATGATTGAGATGGCGGTGATGACTTCGGGGTTTAAAAAAATGTTTACACGAAGAAAACAGCGAGCAGGATAATATCCGAGGAATGAAATGCATATCAGATTCACTTCAGAAATGACACCGCAAATGAAGTGATGGCAGATTGTTTGTGTGCGTACAATCACACAGATATCACAGATGGGAGGAACGGTGGACCAGACCAGACAAGCAAGGAGGAGCATTCGGAAACGATGAAAAAGACATATACGTAAAACAAAAACTTAAAGATAAGCAAGACACAAAACAGAAGCATGGCGCGACAGTTCAAATGACTGATGAATGAATGCTCGCAGAGAGACTAGTATTCAGGACGGAGAAGTGTTATGAGTCGATACAAACTCTGATCGGTTTGTGTGTTTTGGAGTTCCTAGACGATCGCAAATTAGCTGTGCAGCACGCAATCGATGATAACGAGGAGCTCTGCGTTGGGGCAAAGGTGAAGGGAGATTCCGCACCTGTCCTGGACTGGATGGATCCATTGCAACGACCATCAACTGTGGTGGCAATGGCAAACGACGCGGGCCTTGTGTTCTCAAACTTCGTGGAAGTGGGTAGTCGGCACGTGCGGAATCCCCGGATATTACGCTAGTACGTGATGAATCTGGCGAGCTGGAACGGAATCGCAAACTTCCATCAAGAG
>UZAN01055951.1:2373-14028 GCA_900618425.1 Echinostoma caproni | reverse complement strand
ATACCGGTTATACGGTGAGGTGAAACATTTAACAGCCTAATACAGACGAAAATAAAGTGTTTACGAGGAACCCAAGTCCATGAAAATCCACTAGTGAACGCATCAGGTAGACGGGGAACGCTCAGTGTCAAACTCCATCCCCAAATGACTCATCAGGCAAGCGATTGCACGATGTGTGGTCAAACGGTAGAAGTAGAAAATAAATACCAGAATGACTCCTTACCGTACCTTTGGGTTTGAGTTGACGGAACCGTTTGATTACCACCCAATCCGGAATCGGTTTTCCCAGAATTGTAATCGTCAGATCGGGAACGTTTCATCGGACTGTACTCACGAGGACAACAACAGCCGGAAGGAATACAAAGGATTGCAGAGGAACCACAGAAAAAAAGAAAGTATTATTGAAGAAATGAATGTGGAACAATAATTTGCACATGATTAACTATGAGATTAATGGAAACCAGTTATGAAAAACGCAGAGGTGAAGAAGAGTGAAGAATTGGAACCCAAAAGATAACCACTATCGCCTAGCGATAGCGGTTGGTAAACAACAACTTTTTTGTCGATGTAGAAAAGATTTTATCACTAGGGTTAAAACCAAATGTATAAAGAGTAGCCAAACCGTCTTGAGAATGACAATTTTTGTGGCTATTCATAACATGAAAAATTGAAAACACCCGAGAACTGAATCCGAAAAGTGAAGTTTCAAGGAAACCGAACTTGGGCTTGAAAAATCCCACGGTATAAATTGGAAATGAATTGAAACTTTCGACAGACCAGTTCCTCACTGAACACATGCATACATTACAACACGTGTCGTATGCATACAAGAAACCTGGTTAAATCAAAACGTTGAGGATGCGCTCGTGCAGACTGTTACCGGCAGGATAGACAACATAGCAGGAAGAAAATTGGAGGCGGTGTGGCAACGTACATCAACACTTCTTGGTGTGGCAAGTCTGAAGTGATTTTCAGCTATTCTGAAAAATCCATTGACTGCTTATCCGTTCGTTGTCACCCCAGATTCTCCCGATATAAAAGTACAATTATTACTAATGTGTATACACCTCCTTCGTACTCCCAATCAGATATATCTTCTTTCTTTGATCATTACATCCCGGTTTGGGTCCAATATTAGATGAGAATCTTTATTTGGCTGTTGGTGACTTCAACCAAGCAAGCACTTTCCCTCTGCTTTCTTTTGGCTTGTCTGATTTGTCTCATTCCCCTACCAGAGGCAGCTCTATATTTGACTGCATGATCACAAACCATCCCACTTTGTTTTCGCCCAAACTAATGGCCCCAGTCGCTACCAGTGATCATTGTGTTCTCCTCTTAAAACCAAAGATATACTCCCGCTCTGCATTTCCACCATTCATACGATCAAACCAGGTAAGGTTTCATCTCCGTAACTTTTCATCAACCCGCATTTCTCTTCTGTCGTTCCATAACCATTGCCCAATCTTGTTTTGCTTCTTGTTCATCACTTCTTAACTGTGTCAATCTTTTCACGGAAACGATTAAATCGATTTTCCATTTTTGCTGTCCCATGGAAACGCTGTTTGTTTGCAACGGCAAAATTGCATCTCCTCGCTTGAACTCACTACGAAGGCACAAGGAACGATCCTATAAATCTCACCATCCATCTGCCGTAAAGTACTATTCTAACTTAATTAAGGCTGAGATTACACGTTTAAACAAGACGTTCGCTTCCCAAATCCTGCATACGAAAAACGCAAAGTTTCTGTGGCAAGGAATCCGTCTTCTCTGCGGACAAAAAAAGGAAAAACGTGAACAGTGATGTAATGTAAATAACCTTAACGCTGCATTTCTTCATCTGTCTAACGAAACCCAGGTACCCTCTTTGCCATGTGAGGCTTCCCATTCTGATCTGTTCCCTTTTTCTAGTGAAATTTTTAAGCTTCTACGTTCCTTCAAACCATCGTCACCTACGGGCCCTGATGGTCTTTCTCCAGCATTTCTCAAGTTTGGAGCAGCCCCTGTAACTAGTATGATAACATCCCTCATCAACGAGTCTCTTTCTGCACAGATGATCCGGATTCCTGGCGACCAGTGACCATAATACCTCATCCTCAACCGTTCTTGCAAAACGTTTTCGTCCCATCACATCGACATCCGTAGTTCTAAAGTTGACTGAGAAAGCCATCCTAAGTCGCTTAGTCATTTGTCACCATTCCCATGATCCTCTTTAGTTCGCATATAAACCCAACAGATCTCTTTGGATACTGTGTCTACTCTGGTCCATTTTATAAGCAAGTCATTGAACAACTCTTCCAAATCTGTTCGTTGTGTTTTTTCTCGATTACTCGTCTGCTTTCCATTCTGTATCCTGGTCACCCCTTCTTTTTAAGCTTGAATCTTTTGGCACCCCGAGACAGCTGCTTTCATGGCTTTTTGATTATTTCACTGAGAGGAACCTGTGCACAAAGCTGGGCAGTCAGTAATTCTGGTGCTTCCCTCACCGTATCTTTTCTCTGCTTTCATTAGTGATCTTTCAGTTCCACAGCCTGTTCATATCCAAAAGTACGCTGACGATGTCCCTTTATGTCATACCGTTTCCTCTGTTTCCGAGTTTTCTTTCTTCACTGAAAATCTGTCCCGAATCGAACATTTTTAAAACCAGTCTGGCCTTAATCTTAACACATCCAAGTGCTTGGAGTGCACTTTTTTAGTTCTTCCCGCTCTACATTCCCGTCAGACTCTGTAACCCTAAATGGTAACCTTTTGCCTAGAGTGACCTCAGCCAAATATCGGGGTATTATTATCGATGATAATCTTCAGTGGTCAACACACATTCAGAACTGTATGGGAAAACTTCGGCGCCTCTCCTTTCAGTTCCGAAAGCTCAGACAATTTCGCACTCCCCAACAAGTTTCTCTTTTTTCTCTTTTGTTAAACAATGCGTTCTCCCTATTTTACTTTTACTGCTCCTATGTAGTGTTTCCCGTTCTATTGAAACAAGATTTTAAAACTGCCCGTCGTGGATTAATGGTAATAAGCCGTGTATCTTTAATTTCCGTCGATTCACTAATCACAAAACTTATTAATGGTCATATGAAGTCTTGCATGACCTTTGCCAATAAGATTCGATACGACCCCACCCATCCTTTGCATTTTGACCTATCTTCTTATGACTCCTACTCGATCACTCGTTCCTCTTATCGGTACCTACCCTCCCGAATAAACATTTATAAAAACTCCACTGCACCGTATCTGGCTCGCATCTTGACCAACAAGGAACGAGTTATAAATAAATTACGTCAATCTTTAATTGGACGAATCAAACTTTAGAGACATTTATTTCTTTCCTTTTTTACACAGCACTCGAATTTGTTTACACTTCTCTATTTTCTCCGGTATGACGACCAGTGTACAGTTTTTAACTGAAATGTAAGCATATCTCAGCTTGCAAAAGGTACACAAATACAAATACAACAGCTGTAAATGCAGCACCCACAGACGAATCTCGTCGACCTCGGCTGCCCTGCTGGATGCATAACGCACATTCATGATGCCACATATGACACAGCGAGCAAATCCCTCAAACGCCAGCTCATCAACAGTTTGAGGAATGACCGCGAGAAGTGGTGGATAGGAAAGTGTAGAGAGATGGAGAAGGCTGCGGCTATCGGTAATAGTCGGGATCTTTTTCGTTTAATTAGGAGTACAGGAACAAGGAAAGCAGGCGTAATCGAGGTAGTTAAGGAATCTAACCGTACACTGATTCAAATTCAGGGACGTCGTCTTGAACGTTGGGTAGAACATTTTAAAGCGCATTTCAGCTGGTCCCCTTTGACACAAGATCTCCCTCCACCCGATTTAACTGTGCAACTACTGCCAGTTGACATCAGTCCTCCATCTGAAAAGGAGGTCACCCAGGAAATAAGTTACCTCAAACGGCACAAGGCTTCCGGTCCCGACGAGCTGTCCCCATCCGTTTTTAAGGATGGAGGTGCAGCCTTGGTTTCGGAGTTAACAAAACTCCTGGGTTCCGTGTGGGAAAAGGAACAGGCTCCAACTGAATGGTGTGAATCGGTAATCATACCGATTTACAAGAAAGGTGAGAGAACCTCCTGTGAAAACCACAGAGGAAATAGTTCAATCAACATTGCCTCTAAACTTCTCGCCGGCATCATACTCCGTCGATCGTCTGCCGCAGGTGAACGGTGTACGCGTGAGAACCAGGCTGGTTTCAGACCTGGTCGAGACTGTATTGACCACATCTTCAGACTTCGTTCAATTCTTTTCGTAGACCATTTCTATCCTCCTCGATCTAAAAGCGGCGTTCGACGCAGTCGAACGCTCTAAACTCTGGTGCTGTCTTTCCCTGAAGGAGTGCCCAAGAAGTTAATCGCAATATTACAATCGCTTTATACTAGTAGCCGAAGACGACTTCGAGCTTACGGCACTTTTTCACCCGAGTTCATCACAAGAAGTGGTGTTCGACAGGGTTGCCCTCTCTCTCCTTTTCTATTCAACTTCGTGATAGATTCAATTCTTAAAACAGCCCTATCCTCGTGCGAGGATAGTGGCATCGATTTACATCCAGGTAGTAGACTATCTGATTTGGAGAATGCAGATGACAATCTACATATATGACAGTTTTGTAAACAACGGTGTTCAATGTTGGCTTTTCACCTCGGGTATCTATTCACCTCGATCAACCTCGATCTCACCAGGGAAACCCTAAAAGAGCTGCTAGAAGAACGACAGATATATCAAACACTGGATCACAAATACATCTGTGAGCTGATGGACTTATGCCTACAAACATACTTCGAATTCGACGGTGGATTCTACGAACAGGTGAAAGGAACACCCATGGGCTCACCAATTTCCGGATTCACTGCCGAAGCCGTAATGCAAAAACTCGAAAGGACAATTCTACCGAAAATCCAGCCTAAACTGTGGCTTAGATATGTAGACGACACGTTCGTGATTCTGAAGCGATCGGAGGTGGAAAACACTTTCAACAGCATCAATAGTATCTTCCCATATATTAAGTTTATTATCGAAACGGAACAAAATGACAAATTGGCATTCCTCGATGTCCTAGTAACAAGATCCGGCCCGTTAGAAACATCAGTGCACAGAAAGAAGACCCACACGGATCAAATCCTGCGCTACACCAGCAACCCCCCCCCAACCTGTCACAAGAAGAGTTGCATTCGGACACTTCGAAAGGACCGAAGACACTGAAGGACTGAAAAGTTGAGGCAGCAAGAGGAGAAATATATCTATCAAATATTCCTCTGCAACGGCTACACACGCAACTTCGTCAACGGACAAACCAACGACGACCCTACGAAGAATCTTATCGCAAACCAAGAAGCAAAACTAAGATAAAAATCGAACAAATGTGACCTACCGCATCAATTGCAAGGTCTGGAACAGGCACTACAGCGATCAAACAGGGAGAAAACTAGCAATTCGCGTGCACGAATGCAAACTGGCCATTAAAAGACACGATGCACTCTCACTCATCCCAATTCACGAGGACCAAGAAGGACACAACTTCGATTTCGAAAACCAAAGCCTTCGGTCAGGCCCGCACCAAGCACGCAAGAGAAATTCTGGAAGCTTGGTATTCATCGGAAAACTCGGTCAACCGACACATTGACATCGATCCAGTCTACATCCCCATGCAACAAAAGGACCAATCAGCGCGAAGAAGGCGGGTCGTGTCACACGTCACAACAGAACAACAGTAACAATTACACTGATTGATCAACGACCTGCCGTCAGACTGCTCGCGTCCACCTCATCCTCTATCGGCACGAGGCGAACAAACATCAACCAATCAGGCAACGTCACATCTCTACATGAGTCAACGACCTATATAAGGAAAGGGACACTCGTAAGCGATTACCCAGTTACTGCATTGAGAATGTCACCTCGATTGGTGATGAAACGTTTGCAATACAATTGCCAAGCTCGGCGAACCACTGAACACCAAGTTATACTACCCGAGTTGAAAAGACAACAATCAACACCGTTGTTTACAAAACTGTCATATATGTAGAATGTCATCTGCATTCTCCAAATCAGAGTCTACCACCTGGAAGTAAATCGACGCCACTATCCTCGCACGAGGATAGGGCTGTTTTAAGAATTGAATCTATCACGAAGTTGAATAGAAAAGGAGAGAGAGGGCAACCCTGTCGAACACCACTTCTTGTGATGAACTCGGGTGAAAAAGTGCCGTAAGCTCGAACTCGGCTTCGGCTATTAGCACCAAGCGATTGTATCAAGTAGATGGAACCGAACTAGCAGCGCAACGCACTCTCCCGGTCACCAAACCAATGCCAGACTCTTGTACTCCTTTTTTACAGAGGACGTTTGCCAAGCCGAAGCCCACTGCATTCCTAGACATCGTTGTTCCTGATAAACACCAGCTTCCGACATCATCATCATCATCCTCATCATACAGCGAGATACAGTGAAGCGAACCTCGCTGATCACTGCCAAGCTCACAATGTACAAACACGCACAATGTACACAATGAGCGATGTACACAAATTAAGAGATAAAACACAAGATTTGGAAGGATTGGGCCTAATTGGAGAGAGGCAAAGAAAATGAACCTCAATGGCCAACACACAGATTACACAATCTAAGTGTACGTACATACCTTTTCAAGAATTCTGACCTGATAAGAAATGACAACAAGAAAGCCACTGCTGTCGGTTAGTCGCACTATCCTTCAATGTCTCCAACCAGCCAGTTGCAGAATCTTTTGGACCCCAACCTGGAAGACGAGAGACACCTACTGTACCTAATCGCTCTGTGCATTTCTTCAGACCTCTACATGCGTGACATACGCCCCAACCAACGTAATCTGTGAGGGTCGACAACTTGCTCTAATGGGCGACTGCGGTTACCCAAAACTCTGCACCTAATCTCTGCATTGATCGTCCGGCTGCCCCACCAGATTCGTGCAATGCTGCGTAGACAGCGGTGTTCAAACACCGACAGTCTGTCTTTACCCTGTTTTCTGCTTTATACAGCGGAACTGGCTGGCCACCATTCCCTTGCACCTCACGAAATGTTCCCATACGACCAAGCGTCTCAAACAGCCTCTGCTGAGGAAGCCCTACTCATTGCCTCCTCGCGGTGTTTCCCCGCCTAATTGAGAGGACGAAAAGCCGACATCCGGGGCTATAACCGGGTTGGTGGACCATTGGTAGTTCACCTAGGGGAGTTGGCCAAAAACCCTGATCCCAAACCAACCAAGAGGAGGCGTACGAACCACACCCACACCTTTTCGGTTATGGCAGTGGTCACCGGCTCGATTGGGCATTGAGGTGTATTGGTCACCTTGGATGTCTGACCCCGTCCAAAGGGTGTATGATCCGATGAACTGGACTGCGGTTCTCACACGCCGCCCCGGTGCCTTGTGGGTCAGGCTTTCGTTAGCCGAAGGCTCCAGTTGTGGATTCACCAAGAAAATTCACCTGTCTCGGCCTGGGCAAACAGGCAGTATTCAGCCCACACACAACTCACGGAACGTTTTTCTTTTTTATAAAGATTATTGTACCATGATTTGCCTGGCACACAGTCTGTAGTCAGACAAATGTGAAATATATATACAACATAGCAACGAACCCGTTAGCATTCAGACTGTATTTGGATGCACAACGGCTAGAAATGAAAAGTTGAACAGAAAATCCGAACGCCCACCGATGGGGGTCCTACTATAAGGAATCTCTAGGGTTGATTGTTATCCATCAACCCGAATTATCCTTCAACAGGAAAGAATATCGTATGAGTCAAAGTAGGTTGGACCAGGTGGATGTGATGGCGGTGGAAGGGGAGATGAAGACTGAATGATTAGTCGAATATAGAGAAGACTGCCGCAACATCTCTGAATCATTTTATCTTTAACTGAACACGAAGTAGCCATCCCAAACAAGATGCAGCATGAATGGATCAGAATGACGGTGGAGGTTTTATTTAGTGGCGGACTGATAACGCTTAATTCAATGTTACCAACGCACATTATTGGATCTTAGTTGCAACAAGGTTGTTTGCCAAGCGGATTCGGAATTCAAACACTACGAACACCAATGTTGATGGCAAGCAAAGTTGGTGGTGGCGCGGTTATTCAGTCGCTGTCATCGGAGTGCTTTGAACCCTATAGTTCAAGGTTCGAACCATGCCACCGCCACCCAGCCTTGGTTTTAGGCAGGAGTATTGTTGTCTGGTTCTGACCTAATGGCGCCTCACGTGATTCACCACTCCAAGTATAGGGGTTTCGGTTGCCACCATCCATCACTGAATAGCAGGTTGTCGCGACTCTGTGAATCTGCCGTTCATCCCACAAATGCGTACAATGAAGAAATCAGCGCGGCCGTTACATAGTCAAATACTACACCTATTCCACCAGGCCGTAACTTAGGTTACCGCGCAAATCTCCCGGACTAAGGTTGTAAGCCCTCACCTCGACTCAGTTTGTCAGCACGATTTGAATCAATGAAGACAGGCACCACATATTATCAATCTTAAGACCCAGGCCGCTTCAAACCATGGACAAAATCCGTAGACCTACGCTGTTTTGCAAATCGTGTTGGTCGTAGAAGGGCCTGATGCACCACAGCGAAAACCAACGAACGTATGATTCGGGACGGCTTTTCTACATTTATTACTTAGGCTTTGAGAAAATACTCCTTAAGAAAACTGAAGCTGAAAGGGAATTAGCTTCGTGAGAGCTATCTTGAATTTAATCATTTTGTATGAAAAAGCAAAGCCTAATTGAGGTCTCAGTTACAAGATGATACAAATGATAGACCAATCGGAAAAAATAATACTAACGTACTCTCCTCGATCCAACTTCAACCGACCAGAATCTGACACATCGTTTCGCCGCTTGCCACCCCCGTGATCAGATCTTTCTCGAGATCGAGCCAGTTTGAAGTTGTAGGTGCAAACCCAGCAAAGGATTTGTCCGTCCACCTTTTGCCGACTGGCCTACACGCGAACATCAGACACATATGGGGGGAGGGAAGATGACAAAAGCGATTTGTTTCACATTGTCCAATTAATTCAACTCGTTATACAACCATTCCGATTTGTTCAGTTGGATGAGCACTAGTCAGCAAACGGTACAGGTAATTGCCAATCTAAACACCTCGCGTTCCATTATAGCCATGGCGGGTACCAAAACGTTACTATTAACAGTTAAGCACAACGCATAGAATAACGAAAGCGGCCTGAAAAAAACTGGATATTCGATATAATGCCCAAGTGGGGCATTCACGATAACGAATAGAAAAGAAAGCACTCGTGGGTTTGGTCAATGACGCATACTTCCAGGATTTGAACATGTCGAAAGTAGTGCGTGAGAAGGAACACTTGGTGTAAACATCTAATGTCGCGGGTGGATAGCAAACATCCAGTAGCAACCAAGATTGCAGTTAAATAGGGTAGATTATTCCTATTTCATTACAATAAATAAAGGATGAACAAGTTTTTGAATTGAATAATCTGCCTCATTCTTCAATGGAAAAATGTATGAGCATTTGACGATTTGAGTAAACGATTATCCTATCGATTTCGGGATGCGGGGGGGGGGCAAATGTCTTGGTGAAAACTTGAAAATTCGTTCCACCAGCTCGGGAAATACGAGGCTCAATCGGATAATTTTCTATTGACCATCTCACTCACGATATACATACATACACATACATATATATATATATATATATATATTACACGCGAGATGATTCACAGAAAAAGGGGTAAATCCCATAATCAATGGCTTAGTGTATGAGAGGGGCATTTAATTGAGAATTTGCCAATTCTGCCTTTGAAGAGCAAGATTATGTGCTTGGAAACATGGAGGTGAGAAGAGCGCTCCACAATTTCGCACCTAACTCATCTACAAAACATCGAATCGAAGTACTGATTCATAAGTTGACTGGTCCGGAAAGGATTGTTCGAACAGATTTACCCGGTGTTACAGGTGAGATATTTGTGACGAAAATACACTTCCTGAGTACAAGTACATGGATGGACTGATAAGAGATTCCCGGATAAGCATGTCTAAAAAGCGGCAAGAACTGCGAAAACGGTCGTGTGCTCGCAAGTCACATTCACGTTGCCCGTCATTCAACGCACGTACAACGCCGCCGACTGCAAAGGATGGGCCACGTTCTCCGCAGACCTGACGGCACTTTTACAAGTATCGTCTTGGTTCCGTCACCTTGTTCTGGCTGGGGCCGCCGAAAAGAGGGGCAAGTAAAAACCTGGCTGGACACTATTCGAAGACGTAAACCAACTTGGCCTTCGGATATATATNGTTTGTGGGCAAGCATGGTGACGCCACAATAATAAGAGCAATAACAAAAATGGGGGCAGATGGATTGAGATACGGAACAAAGAGGAAAAATGGAGAGACAGTTAAACTCCGGACTGCACCTTGATGTGGTGTGATGGCTTGTGCATCTTTGGCCCAACGAGATATACCGGATGGCTTTTGTCAAGCCGCAGATCTATTCATACCTGAAAGGTCAATGGGTAGAGATCAGACGAAGTCTACTCTCCTGGTCCTTCAAGTTGGGGGTTCGACCCGAGTTAGTGTCTCAATCGGTAAAACGGTAGAGGAGTAATTGACCCAAGTAAATGGGTCCCCACTTTGCTTCACCCGCTGCCTTGCGGTCACGTTCTCCTGCTTAGTGGCTGGACACCTTGGCAGTACCCGTCCATCAAACTCAAATGCAAACACAAATAAAAAAATAATTCCATACCGCATCGATCGTCGCGCAGGGTAATCAGGACCGCGCTGCCCATTGCATCGAGCGGGGTAGGTAGTGATAATTGGGCTATTGATCAGAATCCCAACCTTTGTTTAACTCTGTCTATCGTACCCAATCCTCTCCGTTTACCCTTTTTCCAACCCGTAACATTCCCTCAGACAAATTGTTCGTCACTCGCCAAAGTTCGTTTCCAAGTAGCCCGGTAAGTAGTTTATCACAAAATAGATTGCAGTTTCTGAAGCCTCGTCAGCCACTGAATCTGGGGGCTTTCAACGTGAGGACGCTGATGCAGGCAGGTCAACAAGCGTGTTTGGTGCGTACAATGGACTCTTTGGAGATTGATGTCTGCTGCGTATCGGAGACTCCCATCCAGAATTCTAGTACTATATGCCACTTAAGTGCACCGGGGTTGTCTTCGAGGTTCTTCCTCCGCACGTCAAGTGATGACGAAGCCCGTTCATTAGGTCGGCATGGTGTGAGCATTGTACTGAATAATACAGCCGAATCCACACTAATCGGTTGGATCCCCGTCAACAGCCGCTTATATGCGATGCGGCTCCAAGGGTCTATCAGCGTTCGGAAGAGAAGCAACACCAAAAGATGTTTATTCATCATTTCAGCGTATGCTCCGACCAACTGCAGTTCTGACGCACAAAAGGACGAGTTTTATTATAAACCCACCGAACTCATTCCGTGAACTCGAAGCTCCGATCTAGTTGTCCTCTCAGATGATTTTAATGCTCAAATGGGAAAACTGAGCGCATAAGAAGCTTGCCTAGGCGGTCATTGTGTTCTGCCCTGCCAGCGAACAGATAATGGCGATCGACTTCTTCAGTTCTGCGCAAATCATTATCTGTTCCTATCCAGCACCAACTTCCGA
>UZAN01055949.1:0-14028 GCA_900618425.1 Echinostoma caproni | reverse complement strand
CAATCACGTAACCGTTTGTGCTGACGCATCATATGTACTAACGCGGATGTCATGTTCGCCCGAGCTTCCTGAACTGTGATTGGATGATATGAAGCTGTTCCTGGTCGTACCTGGATTGCGGTCACCACAAGTACGCACTGATCACGAAATACGAATCACCTAATAAATATCACGGACTCCACGTAAGCACTGGATCACACCGGTACTAGCATGACAGTTTCCCACGCAACCGAGGCGCGAGGAAAAGGCCACAGGAATAGCAGTTCATTTATTAAAAGAAATCATGGGGTTCAAATAATAGGTAAAAAACAAGTTCATTGGACATCCAAGCCTCTGCCAATCGCGTGGTAGTATTTCTGGCGTTGTTCAACCTCGGTCTGGGCCGCACGATTTCTGATTGGTTGGTACAATCGACCTATGGTTTGTGGTCCAGAAGCTGTGGCACGTACGAAATTTGCTGTCGTCCCCCGGGAAGCTTAATTGACCACAGTTGTCCGAAAACTGTAACGTGCCGCTCCGTGGTATGCGTCATCTAATAGGATCACCACACTGCTCTTCTTAAAGATGGAAATAATAAGATATTCCCCCATGAGTAGGAAGCTTTCTCTGTTCCAAACCTCAGGGAATTAAACTTGTGGTTCTCTAACAAGTTTCGTAATGCCATCGTTAACTAGAGCTCGGGAAACCCGTCGGAACCCGGCTCTTTGATCTGCAGGCTCAGATCTCCTCGAGGATTTCTGCCTCAGAAGGTAGGTTTCTCGACTCCAACCTCCAGATATGTATCGGAATAGCTGTGGATAAATAACTTGTCTCAGATGCTCCACCCAATGTGAACAGACGAGTCGTCGGCGTCACACATCGTTTCAGACACACACACGCATTGTACTTTCCTAAATTAATCCGGCGGGATTACACAGAGTTCTCACCCTGTTACAAGCAGTGTTACACTGTGCTCATGTTCGGTCGGGCTTGATCCACATACGTCCAGAAGATGCAAAGACTCAGCGGAAACAGTTCCATCAAATGCGAACAATCGAACGTCGTAATTGAAAAGCTTATACAACACTGTTGCTTCACCTAGTCGAAAAGTGCACACACATCAAATGCCTTTCGTTCACTGCTCTCATTGATTCATCCCGGACAAGAAGTATGTTGGTAGCAGTTTTACCAAAACCCATGGTGAGCTGGGGAAGGGAAGTTGAACATTTTTGAAGTGTTCTATCAGGGAATCGTCCACGACCGTGTCCGTGACCCTGGATAACGGTGACTTGATCTAGCTGGATGTTCACGTGAAGATGAAGGATGACCAAACACCATTAACATTTATCCCGCAACGCTGGTCAGAAGTACTTACTATTTGGAGGTAGAAACTGACTCCAGTCTAGTCGTTTCTTTTTACCTGTGTACGCGAACCTGCAAGGAACACCTGACCTGATGTGAAGCCTCGATTGAAGTGAATAGGTTACATGCTTGTTGTGGCCTACAACTGACTGATTTGTGTTCAGACATGTCTGTGGTCAAATTGATTGATCAATCGATCGGTCGATCGACTGACTGACTGTTTGAATGCTGGCTTGATGGCATTCGCATATGGTGCGAGGTGGAAGCCGGTGTTGGCCTACCTGCCTGCCGTCCTTCCTACAAATTGTTCGTTCCTGCTTGTTCCCCAGTTTATGAACCGGCTACATATTTGCTATTTACAATAAACTTACTGCTTAATTCGTTGTGCGCTCGTTTATCTACTCAATTGGAAACACAACAATACTTTGTCTCATTTCATAGCAGACTGACTGCCTCTTGGAACGAAATCTTGGATTGGATGCGGTTTCCACTTGCACACATCAGCTTTCTATTTAAATATGGAATAGAAAGACTATATTGTCGTTAATTATGGTATTGGTATCAATTTGACCTCTGCCACGCATTTCTGACCGTGTCAGAGAAGCTTGTCTGTTCATTACACACAACTCCACCAATAAATACAGTTTGAAAGCACCACGTTGCCTTTAAGAACCAAACGCGCTGCAGATTTTCAACGAATCTATTCAATCCAGTGCACTGTTTCATACACACCCCGCTCCCCCACTCCCGTTTAGAATGAGGCGTACTCACAAATCGCGTCCAACCGTGCGTATGATTTGTATCCATATGTTTTGATCAGCGTTTAATTCAATCTGAACACCTGACTATATTAAGTATCAATGAATCATTTTGCGTCCACTCGACTGCTTTCTGTTCCAGCTCGGGCTACATTTAATTTGATAAAGTGCACGTGGCACACTACTTCCTCGGTGAATGTGATGAGTCACCCTGACATTGGTCCCGTGTGTGTCGCACAGACCTATAGATGAACTGACTACTGTGTGCACGAGAGAACTTGCGCAAAAATGTGCCATCCTGTCTAATCTTAATGGGTGTGACACTCAGAGAAGCCCCCGTCAAACATGCATGGATGTGTGCCTGCCTCGGACGGGGGTGTGGGTGGGTTGGAGTATATCGTCACAGTAACTGAAATGCTTTGCATACATACACTATCGAATGTATCGTGGAGCACGCGGACTCTCAAACGGCGTTCAGTTTTGACAAAACATGCCACGATGAACAGTTTTAAGGCGCCATCTAATGCAGTCTCCAAACCTTTTATTGCATTAGTTTAATTGGTATCCAACCGAAAACGAGTGATTTCTCACACCACCTAACACATGATCAGGGTTTCAAATCACATGTATGAAAAAATCGCATCAAAAAATAGACTATCAAGCCTTTTTGTAGGGAAAAAAACTGTTCTATAGCATAAAATACGCGCATTGTCCTCATTCCTCTGCGATTTCTCGCAACTGTGGAAGCGTAGGTTCAATGAATTTTGTGTAAATGTGTATTTTCTCATCACTATATTTGGTTAGTAAACATCGATTAGCTCTGATTTAACAAAATGGGATGTCTCTCGGGCACTTCGCGTCAAAGATGCAAAACGCCTAACCGAATGAATAAGAATTCGCCTGATGATCCAAAACCTCGATATTTATTGGTATATCAATAAAAATGTTTCAATTGTCGTAAGGCCGGATCCCTACCATTCAGTGTCGGTACGAGGCCTTGATTTGCAGATGACTATCAACATGCTTCTATTTGCTAAGACGCATCTCGTTAGTAAACCTCAAACCGTTTGAATGAGATTCAGAATAAGGCATTTTTCAGCCTGAGTTCGATAGAGTTCGAAGAAAAATTGACTCAATCCTATTGGTTAAGCAACGAATCAGATTTTTCGTCTTCTGCAATTGGACGAAAATTAGGTTGTGCGTGTACCGTCCGGTATATGTCTTTTTATAACGAATGTTTCTACGAATTGAGTCCTCTGCACATCGAGAAAAGTACACGTCCATAGAAATATGAAATCGTCTATGGATTCTCTTTCCATTGTAGACTCTATTTTAGGATGAGCTTTATTGAAGTTCTCCAACAGAATATCAGCTTTCTTGTCAGCATCGTGGTCCACCAACCCGGTTACAGCCCCGGATGTCAGCTCTTCGTCCTTTCACCCCCTCCACGAGAAGGCAGTGAGTAGGGATTCATCAGCAGAGGCTATTCGAGACGCTTGGTCGTATGGGAGCATTTCGCGAGGCGCAAGGGAAAGGTGACCAGGCGCAACTATAAACACCCACCCCGACCATACTGAGGCTTTTGGAGCACATTTATGGATGGTTCAACAGATTTGCACGAGTTTTCTTCATTCTTATCTGTGAATTCAATATTCTACTAGAGTGGTGGTACATTGGTAAACATCGAGATAACACCCAGCGACACCCAGCATCGACTTTTAGTGGATGCATTGTGACTGTCTCAAGCACGCATGGCAAGCAGGCCAATGGTCAAAATCACAATACATCACACTACACGATTACATCATCTTTTTCTATACTTTGATTTCCTTCACAAATAGGTGTCGCCTCTCGCCACCCGTTTAATCTATTATAAATTGTGCTTTATTTATCCAGTTGATATGGCATCGCAAAAAGTATGTTTGTTTGATAGGAAGTATGATAGAGTTTGTGTGAAGGTGCATTGAAATGTCGATGGAATGCCTATGAATAATTTCGGGATTTATAGGAAATTATAATGCCGATTTGCCGCATGCATTGTGTGCTGTGATCGACTTGTGCACGATAATAATCCCACTATCACCGCTTTCCGTTGCTTCGGTTAACCAGTGATTTCACCAACTCAAAACAATATAGACTGACGGTCGAAGTTTTCCATTTCAAAACTGTCCATTGAATGCATGCTCGCCAATGTCGTTCACTTCGTTGAATCACGTGACAGAACCACTCGATAGTTCTGGTCTTTGCGATACGCAATCTGATCTGTCCGTTACTTAATCATCAAACACGCACACATGAACGCACATGCACACACGGAAACACTCGTAATGCGTCACATCATGATGCGGACCTCTTTTCCTAGATTTACATTCGCCCGTTGGGTTCATTCCCATCACACACACACACGCGCGTACGTTTAACTTCGCTATTGGAATGAGCAGTTCTTTGTCTGATACATCATCAGACAGACGTCCAAATGTCAACTGGCATCTGATTCCATTCATCACAGGCTTGAAGGGACAATTTATTCACTCGTCCAATTTGGCCTCGCAACGCACTGACTGGTTCGTTGAACGGGAACGTGAAGAAATCGGATAAAATTTCGTATGCAAATCACATTCTACAATCTCAATGAACGGTTGACTGTAAGGGGTCCGAGAAGCTATCCGGTCCGATATGCGTCAGTTGTGATGTATGCAAATTCACCGGCAGAAGAGAATGTGAAGCGATTATCGCACCAGACTGATGCTGAGATTCATCTGACACTCTGATGTTGAACATTAGGTTTGCTGCTGTTCTATCTTCGCGGTTTGTTTAAATAAATTGGTTATTATCCTTTGACAATCAAATCTGTCAGATGAAGTGAACTCAAAAAGTAGCAGCTAATAATAATAAAACTAAATCAGAAGACAAACGTTTCATTAGGAACTACTTTCATATCCGCTCATTGGTTGCCTAGTATAACATTAAACAAAATAGACAAATAAAGTTTATCGATTAGTCTAGTTAGTGGCGATTAATTGATTAGCACTGACCATCCTTCGAACTTCACCTTCACACACATTCCTCAGCTCTTCCAGTCAACCATACACTCGGAAGCACCAGACTCGAGTTTCGCTNAGACAGTCAATCAGTTCAATTTGGCCCAATAGCAACGAAGGAAGACACATAGTTGACTATCTGTTAACTCCAATCCAAAGCCTCCCACCAAGTCAGGTCTTCCAGGCAGATTACGGCCTAACTGGCCACAAACCTACTAGCCTGAGTTGCTAATTCGCATTTAGCTCACAATTACCTGTCAGTAGTGTTGTGGCTGACCATCTCTGAAGACGACACCTGAACAAGCATGAATTGACAATTCGGTTCTGTCGTGGTTGGCACGCCTTCCATGCGATGGGTCCGGAGTTCAAATCTCAGACGGGACGGTGGATATGCATTACTGATGAGTTGTAATAAGAGCGAAACTCGAGTCTGGTGCTTCCGAGTATGTGGTGACTGGAAGACCTGAGGAATGTGTATGAAGGTGAAGTTCGAAGGATGGTCAGTGCTAATCAATTAATCAATATCAATTACCCCAGAACATTACTCACAAGTAATTGTGAGTTACATGCGAAATCTGGTTACTTTTTATTGCTGATCTACGCTTGTGTGTTATTGTATATGATTAGTTACAGTCATGGTAGGCTTTTGAAAATTTCGATTTCTGCTTTTCATCCGTCAGACTTCACCTTTACGCAAACAAATCAGGTCGTCCAGTTACCCATACACTGGGGAAGCACAATGGACTCGAATTACACCCTCACTGGTGCTCATCTGTAGTGCAGATCTACCATATCGACCGGGCTTTGAACTCGGAATCCACCGCGTGGGACGAGCGTGTGTTTGTTCCCACCGCACCAACTAGCTCGCATCGCGGCATAACCAAAATGTCAATTCGTGTTTGTTCAGATGTCGCCTTTAAGAATAGTCGGTCAGTTTTAAAAATATGATACAACCGAAAGATTCCAGTCTGTAGAATGTGCTCACTTTGCAGACAACCGATCCCAACGTTTTGCCATTCACAATCGGTCTTAATTAATCACAATTGATTAGACACTGTCTCATCTATCCGATTGGATAATTCTGATGAATCGCTTGTGCGTAGTTTTTATTTTGTGCCATAGATACGAATTTATTTCGTGTGTTGGTTTTAAATATCCCCATCTCTTCTCCGGCCCAAATTTGACTGTTTTATTTATCGCTAAGGAGCTCAAGATTACCGGAAACGTTAATGGAACCGAACTGCACACACAGAACTCAGCTAGTTAGTGGTTTGGTGTTGTGAGAAAGAGTAAGAGAGGGTACAGTGTGTGGTATCTAATGGATTCATATAAAAATTGGTTGCCATAAAAAGATATCACTGTGAGATTCAAAGAAGGAAAAGCATTTACGTAAAGGATGCTGCTCAGGCGAAAATGAGACCACCATGGGACTGTTGCGACTTAGGCCAGATCAACTTCGAACGATGATTCGACTAGTAGAAGGAGTGATTTGGAATCAATGTGTACACGGTACACGGGTAATTATTAGCTAAAAAAAATTACGTCGACTTGTGATGAAAACTGAAACGCACTCAAAGAACATGTAGCTGCGATCTGGGGGCAGAGTAGATAATTGTTGTTTTTTTCCGTTTTTTTACTTCCCTTTACTAAATGCATACTGATACAATTTTCGGGAAGGGGGAAGCGGTCACTGAAACGACTGCTATACAGTACATAATGGGGAAAGGCAGGTGGTGGTGATGGTGGTGGTGGTGGTGATGGGATTCGAACATCCACCCTCCGGGGTGACGTTACCACCGGGCCACCACCACCCGGTAAATTAATGCAGAGTCAATTTTTTCTCTCTTCAATTCATTCCCGTTCAAACTGATTAGTAGTCCATTGTTGGAAACCACTTTTAGATTCGTCGGTGTGAATTAGACCAAATAAAGTATAGGCTTACACTCAACCAGTACAATTTTGTTCATATATGAGACCGGAAAATAGAGAGGTAACGAGCTAGTTGTTAATCGGTCAATAATCGATTGAAACAATTGTTGATGGTATTTTTGTATGATTGCGCTTTTGGTGTTGGCTGATGCGTGTTTAATGTGCTTGAAACTCCAACATGCCCCAAAAACGGAAAAGGGAGGTAGATTGCGCCTGAACTTGGGCTAGAACCATTCGCAAAGAGGATGTTATTCACAAACAATGTATCAAAAGGAGGAAGATGTAAGTGAGCATGAAACGAAATTTTCAAGGTGAAACAGCAACGAACAGGTTCACGCTCAGACTGAAGTTATTCTTATTGCTTGGCTCTCGTTAACAGTGCGAATCGGTCGTTCCAAATAACTATTGAACTAGGGATTTCACAGGTAGCCCAGGAGCGTGCTGCACACTTGGCAGAATGACTAACGATTTAATCAGCTACCGGGTTTTCAAGTGGGTATTATTTATGCTTTCCATCGGTGCTGAGCCCCGGACAGTTGGATCAATGAACCTACACTGGTGATGAAATGTAGCCGGGTCAAAATTATTGTACAATACTTCCCTTCTTTTCAGTTTTCACCTGGTTTGCTCTGTATATATATATATATATATATTTAATAGGAGAAGACGAGCACTGAGTGATAGTATTTATTGTGACGTTTTGATCCAGACTAGGACTCGCTGTCACACGATAATACGTGTGATATATATATATATATAACACTTGTCTGAGGACAGGCGTGCCAAGCAAATCATGGTATAATAACCTTTACAAAAATGAAAAATGGTCAATGATTGGCTTGTGGGCTGAGTGCTACCAGGTTGCCCAGACCAAGACAGGTGAATTTTCTTGAGGAATTCACAACCGGAGCCTTCAGCTAGCCAAAGCCTGACCCGCAAGGCAGCAGGGCGGTGTGTGACAACAGCAATCCATTGGGGGCCAGTGTCCAGTTGATCGGATCATACGCCCCTTGGATGGGGTCAAACGTCCGAGGTGCCCAATCGAGCCGGTGACCATTGCCACAACCAGGAATGTGTGAGTATGGTTCGTACGCCTCCTGTTGGTTGATTTGGATTCAGGGGTTTTGACCAACTCCCCTAGATGATCTACAAGTGGTCCACCAACCTGGTAATAACCCTGAATATCGGCTTTTCGTCTTTTCACTTTGGTAGGAAAACACCTTCGCCATGAGAAGGCAGTGAGTAGGGCTTCCTCGTGAGCGGCAGGCTATTTGAGACGCTTGGTCGTATGAGAGCATTTCGCGAGGTGCAAGGGAAGGGTGACCAGCCGCAACCATAGACACTCGCAACCGACCATTTTGAGGCTTTTGCAGACCAAAGTCACCACAGTTGTCAGATGTACATGTCCTGTTTTATTCGTTGACTGACAAACACGGGAATACTGATAGAGAATATCCACATTTACAGAATTTCGGGGTCACAAAATGCAACTTTTTGACCGTTCCTGAGGTCAGGCACATTCAAAATGTTATACTGTTAAAAACAGAAAACCTCATTTTGAAAAAAGAAGACTTGGGGAATTCGGGACGATTTATGACGAATGATGAGTTGAAAAATATTATGTAAGTTGTATTGAATAAATTACTCACATTGAAAACTAGCGAATGAATCAAATATGAGATCACTGCAGGAACTTGAACCATTTCGTCAGTGTCTCTCTTCAGATTTTGGAGCCCTGAACAGCTGTTTCATTCTTGCAGGGACTCATCAGTATTACCTGCTATCTTTGTTCCCCCACTGGGACTCAAACCGCGGGTATTCGGCTGGGAAACCGAAACTGCACACTCGACGGCTGCCATTCGGAGGTCGTGTGTTCAAACCCAACTGTCACCGCATTACTTCCTCACATTTGGTTGCATCATACGGCAGCCCATTGATTGGTCGCTTCCCCTTTCCTGAAAATGGATTGTGCCAACATGATAAAGAAAGTAATAGAATTGAAAATATCTATTTAAATCAACTTGAAATTTGGAGCTAAATGATGAGAACTTACTTCAAAAAAAGCAAACTCTTCTATCTTAGGACGTTGAAATTTATTCTCAGGTTGTATTTCCCATTGATTCACTTCCGATAATTGTTCAGTTACGTAAACTACATTATCTGTCTGTCACCGTTTGACAGTGTCCCCTCAAACTTTCCCTCAGTATTCAATCTGATTCTGTCTACAATTAAGCAAGTATCTGACTGATTTTCATCCCCTCTCTATGTTTTAACCAATTACGATTTCCCGCTTACTTCACCTACTTTAGCTTCCACTATCCATATTTCTATGGTATACATTTCCATCTATCTTCAGAATTCAAAACCTGTAGCGTTTCAGTAAACTGGGATAGGGACATACATGCGCACACAGTGATGCGAAATTATAATATTTTGGCTCCCACAGTGTACCAGGTTTTCAAAATAAGCGTAATCTTTTCTCAATTTCTCAATTGTTAGGTAATCCGTCTAATACAAAAGGAAATAAGCATTGCATCACAGAAATTACCATCTAATAGTAGGCGAAAGCGTGTATAGATTTGTTTGTGCATGTGTTTGATATCGTTCATACAGGCAGTGTTCACTGATGATTAATGAAATTTCCGACTTGTGAGTGCCCTCCCTACCCTGTTCCAGAGGAAATTCCCCCACCCCACCGCACCCCACCCCACCCCTTATCTTCGCAGCACTCTGGTATCTGATCCGCAAAACGTTTTGCTTTGCAAAACATCGATCTCATGTTAATGTTATATAGGTTCTCTGAGTGAATACGATCGGCAGGCTAAATAAAGCTTTCACTCACATTACTTTCTTCTCGACACACATACAATGAATTCTTTCTTGATTATACGTTTTGTGTCACGTGACCTACGTGAGCCATTACTATCACCACTTTTTATGACGTTTATTTGTGTGGCAGTTTTGCGGTGACGCAATCGGAAAACGACTCTATCCCATCGAATAATGACGTACAAAAAGAAATTTTGATGCCCGAAGCACCCAATGTCTGGTGGTCCCGAATAGCAACAAGCTCTCACTCTTTCGGATCGGTTGCTTTAATCCTTGATTGGATCATGAATTTTCTGTGTGATTGACGATGCTATCGGCAAGGGCACCTTTATACTAAGAGGGAAATTACCGGTGTGAAGCGGTTTTAAAGATTTTTGCTGTAGTGGATTCAGGAGACATGCGCCACCGTGATGTGCACGTGACACATGAGCTTCGTTTGGCGAATTTACTCACGTGTTGCATGACAGAACTGCCTACAATTTTGTGGTAATCGGAATAGTATTGAATAGAAGAATACCAGAACCCGGACTGTCAGACTCAGAACTGGATTGGCTCCAACCCGATCTGCGGACACCAGTGAAATACACAGATAATTGGTAGCAGTAAGTGCTGATGTTTATTCATAGAAATCGAGAATGTTTTATAGAAAACACAGGGCAATATCATTGGTTGAAGGACCATCGTCCAATCACGTAACCGTTTACGCAGACGCATCGCACGTACTAAATCTGATGTAATGTTCACCCGGTGTACCATTGGTCGAGCTTCCTGAACTGTGATTGGATGACATGAAGCTGTACCTGGTCGTACTTGGAATGCGGTCACACGTGTCTGGATCACCAAAATTCTCTTCTCTCAAGAGTGCCTCGTCAATCTAGTTTATGTGATGACTAGATCTGCGGACTGCAATCGTTGACTCCGCCTGTTCATGCTGCACTCTTGAGTGGTGTTCTTGCGTTTCGATTGGTTTTGATTGCGTATCTCACTGATGTGGCTCTGCCGAGTGCTCTGATGGAGTTCACACCTGATTGTCTCCCTCGCTTGTCTCAGGATGCCGCTGATCCGTGAATGATTTGAGGTGGACTTGGTCCATGTGTCATTTGTGCAAAGTGGCATCATTTAAGTAGGTGATTTTCATTTTCTGTAACACTTTCAGGACACCTTCTCGTTGACTGTATGGGTGGACGCGTCGTTTTAGAAAAACAGGCTCGCCAACTTTACCGACGGTACCTTCATGCCACCAACGTTTATCTATCGGGACCAATTGAGGCTGTCCGTGGAGTTACATAAGGATCCGTACTTGGTCCGTACCCTTGCCCAGCATTCATAAACGATCTACCAGATGTCCTTGGGGAAGAAGCACTATTAATCGCTGACGACGCCAAAACATGGAGAACGATGAAACATCCTGGAGATTATGAAACCCAACAGGAAACTCTCGAAGCAGCTTATCAATGGTCTCTCACTAATGACATCAAATTTAAAGTTGAGTAATGTGGTTTTGTATCATTGCGTCACAGAGGTTAATTTCCATAAGCAATCCGAAATCAGCCACTGCCGAGTGCTCCAAAGGGATCTGGGATTCATTGTTTGCGAGGATCCAGGATGTTCCACACATTGCGTTGGAGCGTCATCAAAGATGTTAAAACAAGTTGGATTACCAAAACCTGTTGTGGATTAGACCTATTGCCCCGTTTGTCATCAGCGTCCGTTAGATCACACACCGAGTATGTTGTACACGCTTGGAACCCATAGCTGATTTGTGACCAAAAAGCTTTCGAAAGTCCGCTGATGACAGTAACCAAAATGGTCAAAGAGTTATAATCCAAAACTACGTTGAAAGGCTGCAAACCCTCAGACTCTATTCATCTGAATACCCTCGAATACGGAGAGATATGATCTTCGTTTATCAAATACTACATCGTCCTAACCACCCCTGTGGTACTCTACTTATTATCCTAGAATGGTCACCTCAGAGGACATCCATGTAATCTTTTACTTCAAAAAAGTCCGCTAGACTTCAGACATCACTGTTTCAGCTTCAGAGTTTGTAATACAAGGAACTCTCTTCCACCTCAAGTTGTTTGTGCACCAACTATCGATTCCTTCAAGTCGCGGCTCGATAAAGCAACAAAACTGTTCCGCATCCTTGACTGAATTTGATAACCTGCTATTTAGTTGTACTACCAACCGAGGAACGCAGTGTTTACAGATCCTATAGAACTCAATAAGTATCAGCTTTGTAATTTACCCATAATAAAAATTTGAATTCGAGTCCTCTGTAATCCCAAAGCGACTTGATTCGGTCATTAGGTGGTCCACATCTCGATGTTTTATTCTGGACACCGCCAAATATCAGAATCTGATTTTTTGATCGTAATCCGGTGAGCCATACCGAACTCTAAGAACAGGCTTTCTCCCTCTCCTTGTTAACGATCAATTCATACCAAGTCCCTTCACAGTGAAATATCTGGAAGCATGTTTACTTCAAAATCTCACGTGGTTCACTCACGTACCCGTGATGTTTAGTACGGTGAGAGGTGTATCTGTGGTGATATGGACATACGTAACCGCATTCTAAGTACGACCAGGTACAGCTTCATGTCATCCAATCACAGTTCAGGAAGCTCGACCAATGGTACACCGGGTGAACATTACGTCAGATTTAGTACGTGCGATGCATCTGCGTAAACGGTTACGTGATTGGACGACGGTCGTTCAACCAATGATACAGCCTATCACTTTCTATAAAACATGCTTTAATTTCATCAATGAATATAAGCATTTATTGCTATCAATTCTCTTGTATTTCATTAGTGTCCGCAGATCGGGTTGGAACCAATCCAGTTCTGAGCATTACAGTACGAGTTTTCGTATTCCTATATCCAATACGATTCTGATTACACACTATCATTCTTGTCCATGAGAATAAAAATGCTTTCTTTACAACATAAGTTAGTTCTTGAACTCATGACCACTTGCATCATCCCCCACTGGTGATATTGTTTACCAGTTATTTTTCCTGGTCTGCGAAAAGGATTTTATTCTTCTGCTAAGATCTTCGAAGGAACTGTCAAAATTCAATGGACTTCTTAAAATGATCCTTGTAGATGATATGGTTACCAGACACAATGATGCATCTAACTGATTTGTTTCTACCGCTCCAATCTTTTGCTTGTTACGGGGTATAGAATCATGTCCGCACCTGCCACGCGAGATAGTTTTAAGGTTTCATAGTTCTAAAGTTCTTGTTCTAGCAATTCTGTTGTTCAATATTTATCGTTTGCTCTTTTTGACCGACTAAAAGTAACCAATGAACCTCGTGTGAGTTTAATTGCCCAATAGCTTGTGAGTGACACTAAATTTGTTAATAAACTTCAAGTTTATGCAGAAGTAACGATGTGAAAAGCCAAAAATGCGCCCGGTATGGGCGTAAAAAGCCTCTATTGCCTTGAGTGTTTTTAGCCTGGGCTCTGTGTCTCCATCACTCCTACCACAGAAACTGCTCTGATTTTGCGAACCACCAAGTATATTGGTTTGCTAATCGATGTGTTCAAAGAACCAGACCAGAGATCAAATCTTTTAATTTATTGATGAGTAATACTGAGATTTTTCAATATGCACTGGTTTAGTCCTTTCTTTTCTCTTCCAATTTCAGTGGACTGCTATCCGGTTCTCTCGGAACTGTGATTAAGCATGGTGATGGTGTACTCATATGCTGTGTAGTATCAACCGCCAAGTTCTTTATTGATCGTTATAAGAATTTTCAACCCGTTGCGTAGATCTCCTAGTGTTATAGTTCCGTAAGACGGTGCCCGATGGAGGAAATTCTTTTATTATGTATTACACTTGGGATATCACTGATTTGGCATAAATTAAACAGATACCTCATTTGAAACATGTAATCGCAATTCCCGGCATCACACTAAGTAATGAATAGAACAATCCGTAGTTATTCCTTGAGGGACAGCAATTTGCCCTCCGTGGTTTTGTTAATTGTTGACCGTTGAGGGAAGCCGTCAACCGCATTCTTTTTGCATATTACTCACATATATGAGTAGTGTTGTGCGGTTTAACGCATTTGTTCGATAACATTTGTATTCATTGCCCCCTTGAACGCGCAACATCAA
>UZAN01055947.1:0-14030 GCA_900618425.1 Echinostoma caproni | reverse complement strand
TTACAATATGACATACGCACAGGCGCAGTAGGAAATTTTATATTCGTGATTAGATTGCACAGCGAACAGTCAGTTTGGAATAGGAGAAAGCAGTCAATGTACTGAGTGTACCCCGTGACAGATATTCTACTTCTTTTAAATGGCACGATCTCCTTTGGGTACGACTTTTTGTCCTGTGTTCGAACCGGTTCATTCTTGTTTGCATCGAATGGGTTAATATTGATGTGATTATCATCGTTAAAACAGTTGTAAATCATGGTGCACACCGTATACTCACTTTTGCGGTTAGCCTAACGTTGCAAATGAATACAGAAATATCTAGAATTAAAATGCGTTAATTGGGGTAATAAACCGAGGGCATCGTAAAAGATTTCAATTACTTCAATACATAAAGGCTCGGTTGGCATTTGCCAAATTGATACATCTGTGGCGCCGTCGCGACATCTGGCTGTCTGTGAAGGGTCGAGTGTATGCTGCAGCAGTTCGGCCAGTCTTGCTCTATGGTGCAGAGACTTGGTCACTACGGGAACAGGATGAAAATAGATTGTCAATGTTTGAACAGCGCTGTCTACGTCGCATTGCACGTGTCTGGTGGGGTAACCGGACTAGCAATGCTGAGGTTAGGCGTAGAGTTTTAGGCAGTCGCGGTCGTCCACTAGAGCAAGTCATCAACCTGCATAGATTACGCTGGTTGGGGCGTTTTACGCATGTCACCAAACAGGTTGCCACGGCGAGCGATGTTTGCTGAGGCAGGTAGGGGGTGGAAAAAGGTGAAGGGTGGTCAAATGAATACCTGGCATGAGGGTACAAAAACGCCAACCAGGAAACTAAGTCACATAGGTCCCGTTAGGCTTCCTGACTGGGAATCCCGAGATGATGGTCACCGACGGTTAGAGACACTGAACGATATGGCTGGGTATCGCAAACAGCGGCGCTCGTGCATCCACTCATTATTATCCTAACATCACTCTGTATGAATTCTCCATCTTCCGCTTGAATTTGCTTTTAATATTCTAAATTTCATTCTGCTGTTTTACCTAAATGGGCGACCGAAGACGGCAACCAAAACCGGCTCACGAAAGTGCATGTTTGAAGGTTGTAAAAACTGAAACTGGATACATAAAGACAGCATATCTAAATCCCATTATAAATAAACCGTACATAGTTATAAACATTGGGAACAGTTAAAGAAATTAACGTTATTTTCATCGATCCGATTTATTTTGTCACAAAACTCCCATCTGATTTTTCATACTAGTTAATGGCATCCACTACAGACTAACATGCTATGTCGCAGTTCGTGGAATTTTCCCCCATTTTTCGAATTCCCGAAAGGTGCGACATAGCAGGAGATGGACTGTATGTTTATTCCATTTTTCGTCACGTACAGTCAACGAATAATTCATTTCAACAGATTTTCCATTGTATCAACCACTCAAGTTTCAATTTATATTATTAATACTCGCATAATTGCATTGGCCTCTACATACTCTTTGGAAATCACTTCCATAGTAATTGGAGAACAGTATCAAAAGTCATCCAGACTGATCAATCATCGTCATGCCTCCTACTACGGTCACTGAAACATGGCTTCAAAAGTTTCTTTTAGATCAGCTCCGCTGTCTGAAGGTTTGAGATCCACCTTCCCCGATATACATTTCCGATTCGAGTTTATTCACTACTGTAACAGGGCCATTATATCCGCTCCATGTCCCTGGCCCAATTCGTGTGTTTCGCCATCATTCTGGCACCAAAGCAGCTGTTCGATTACAGTTAAATCGTCTGAGGTTCACTTTTATCGGTTTCTCTAAACCTCGAGTGTAATTGATGGACTTACATTCATGTGGTGATCCCAGCCTGCGAGATGACGCATACCCTGGAGCGCCACGTCACAGTTTCAGGACAGCTGTGATCAATCAAGTTTCACGGGTGACGTCAGCAAAGCGCGTGCATGCCACAGCTTCTGGACTACATACCATAGGTCGATCGTATCAGACAATCAGGATCCGTGCGGCCCAGACAGAAGCTAAACAACGGCAGAAGTACTAGAACGCGATTGGCAGAGGCCCAGATGACCAACGAGCTTGTTTTGTACATATTATTTAACTCCCTTTATTTCTTTCAATAAACAAACTAATACTCCTGTGGCCTTTTCCTCGCGTTTCGGTTACGTGGGAAATTGCGTGCAAGTACCAGTGTGGTATGGTGCTTACGTGACGTCCGTGACTGCTAATCCTTGATTCGTGATTCCGTGATTCGTGTTGCGTTAATTGTATGCTAATAATACTATTACTACAATTACTACAATTCACTTATTTGCAACGTACATAAAGGCGGAAAAATTTTAAGCTGGCTATGTGACTGTAGTGATTGCAGTGGTGCTACGCAATATCCCGCGTAACTGAGACGCGAGGTAAAGGCCACAGAGATGGTAGTTCATTTATTGGAAGAAATAAGGGGGTCAAATAAAATGTACCATGTAGGCTCATTGGTTATGCAAGCCTCCAGTATTGCTAGCTGCGTTCTGCTTCTGTCTGGGTCGCACGGTCTCTGGTTGGCTGGCACGATCCATCTATGTTATGAAGTCGGAAGCAGTGACACGTATGCGCGTTGTTGACGTCACCCGTGAAGTTTGATTAATCGCATTCGTCCAAAATCTGTAACGCGCCTCTCTAGGGTAGGCGTCATCTCGTAGGCCCGGCTCACCACAGTGACCAAGTCCGATCCGCATTTTTCCTGAAACTTCACTGAAAAAGATAATGAAGAAAATTATTCGATTAGCGGGCGTTACCATGTTCTAACGATGTGTAAGATGAATTTGGTAGCTTACCGAGAGCTCCTTTACGATAAGAGGAATGCAGGTTTTTTACGCAAAGATTTGCATAGACAGATGAATAAATAGAGATAGGTGAAGTATTGAAAATTGGCTCTCGTAGTTCAGGTGAACTGAATACCACTTCAGTACTGCAGATAACATCAGCAGCTAAAGGTTACAGAGGAGCATCATAAATACTTGGGCAGCTCTAATCCAGCTTAAACGCACAAGTACATCCGTACACAGTGCCTCTCCGATCTGTTGCATTGTATTGTGTACTGCCTTCGCAAGCACTGAAGCTTACATTTCAGTCAACCGACATTTTTGAAAACGGGGACAGAGTGTTAGTGCTGACCAATGAGGGACAGTCATCTTGGTCAAATGGGTCCAATTAAGGGCAACTTGCCATCCTGAACGCTTTTTGGTCTAACCGGGACAGTGAGAAACTGGAATCGCCCAAGCCCATGAACCATCAAAAGATATCCTTGCACGTTTGAGACAAATAATATAATCCAGTGAGTACCAACGGCGCCTGATATTGGATGAAAATTTGAAAATTCCAACAGTGTGACGGAAAGCGTATAACTGTAGTGTAGCCAATCCAAGGGCGCGCGATCAGTGTGTGCATCTAATCTCTAACTATAACACAGCGACAAAGTATGCAACGGACGGTCGAGTAAGCCCAGTTAAATGATACTAGACTTGGCTGAAGCTCAGAACAAAGCACTGGTTCTTTGTGCATTTAAGATTGGAAAGAAATGTTCTTAACGTGATTGTAAGTTGAGCTTGGTGCACATTTACATACGCCTAAAATTGACCAACGAAGTGGCTTGTGACCTCATGTGGGGCTAGACTGTTGACTGTTATGAAGTACGATGACTCATATTCGGAGGCAGATGGCTTGATTTTTCTTTTTTCTAAGAATTACTAGAAGCCTGGGAAACACTGGCTGATTAAAGTAGGAACTGTGTCTTTGAAGTAGAGCGAATTTGCGTCAGTTGTTTGTAATGCTTAAATGCGCTGCACCCGAAATGGATACATTGGACAAGTTCATACGATTACCATGCTGTTTGGATGAATCCAGCAATAGAAAGAATGCCGTATCGAGTTGGTTCAGTGAAAGAAACGAGGAAAGAAAGAAGAGGAAGACGTTTTACGCGTGAGTGCATCTTTTCATCAAAATTGAATCATGCCAGTGTGAATTGATGACAGTAACAACATGTGATGAGCATGAACAGTAGCTCAAGTGACGACTAATAACGGCCGTACTGGTGCCAGTCCAAACTGATTGCAGTGGATCTATAGAACGGACTCAGTAACACCAAGAAAAGATGGCAATCAATTTAGAAAAAGGCCAAAATAACCAATCTTGCACGAATGTCATTGGACAAATTGTATCTCGTGGTGGTAGATTTATTTTAGAAAAATTCTGTTACAAAAAAGACCAAAAGGTGCTTTTGACGATGGCGTTTGAACCCGGTTAAGCAAATTAACATGCAAATTATAAACCGTGACAGCTCACTTAACATTCAAACGGTCAAAAATGTGCTTTTTTAGAGCAGTAATGCGGTCAGTTTTATCCTCAATCCTCATACCCATTTTCAAGTGCAAAAAGAACGTTTATTCAATTTTTGTTCACACACAATGTGTTACACTTAATTTTCAAGAAAAATGCGTGGGCAGATATATTTATATTTCCACAAACGCCTGAGCTCATGCAATGTTCTAAACAAATCATGGAACAGTAATCTTAACAAAAAGAAAATGGTCTGTGATTTGCTCGAAGGCATGATACTTCTAGGTTGCCCAGGCTAAAGCAGGTGAATTTTCTTGGGGACTCCACAACCGGAGCCTTCGGCTAGCCAAATCCTGATCATCAGCAGGTAGGTTTGTGAAAACCGAAATCCGTTGGTGGCTGGTTTCCAATTTATCGGACCAGACATCCATTGGACGGGGTCAAACGTCCATGGTACCCAATACACCTCGATCCCTTGACAACCGTCACTATCAGGAGGGTGTGGTTTGGATAAATCAAGCTAAACTTTATGTACACAATAGGATGAATTTTCAGCACTTGGATAAGTTTTCAGCACTAACTACTCTTTGGTTGGTTCGGATTTAGAGTTTTTGGCCAACTCCCCTGTGTGAACTGCCAGTGGTTCACCAATCCCGTTGTAGCCTTGTCCTCTCACTTTGGTGGAAAAATACGTCTGTCACGAGAAGGTAGTGAGTAGGGCTTCTTCAGCAGAAAATATTTGAAACCCTCGGTCGTATGGAAGCATTTCGCGAGATGCAAAGGAGGGATGACCAGCAGCAACCCGAGACACCCACCCACGACCATGCTGAGGTTTCCGAAGGTGTGAGCAGATAGCATAACGAACTAATTGAGTCTGGGACCATGTACTACATTCAGTCACGGGGAAGTAATTTCTTTTTGCATTTAATAGTACAGGTTTCCTTAAACAAGTTCATTTTAAAACTACCAGGTATACACAACTTCGTCCTGATCGTCCACCGCGCCTAACTTCATGTTGGCATTATTACAAAATTTGTCCTATATGACGATGTCGTCATTTCACAATAATGTAAGTAGTGATCTTAAGAGTTTATTCCTACGCTTATCAACGTTCAGTGCCTTTTTTGCCCACTGATCTAGTCATTAGAGCATTTCCAATCAACTCATGTATATTCCCTCTACTTCAAAGGCTTAGTTTACACATCAGACACCCGCAGTAGTTTTCCTGCTCACATTCTCGTTGACAGATGACAAACAATCTGTTTTTGATTGTGTCTCACGGCATATACAGGTCTATCAGCACCTCCAAAACCCCGAAACAGGTATGTTCTGAAAAACCCATGCAGTAATCTCAGTTCAATTAGATATAAACAATCGTCAATAAAAATCACCAAAAGCCACTTAAAATCGATAAGAAGCTTGTACTTAGCAGTAAAAAGTTAAAATGTAGACTGTTTCATAAGAATATAGATATTTCGGAGTTTCGGGTATGCCGATACACGTGTACACCACACAACGGTATATCTTTTAAGTAAACAAATCTATACTTCACTTCATCTCAACCGAGACTTCTACGCAAGTTTTCAGTATATGTCTGAAAGTTTGTAAAACTGTGTAGGATTTCGTATAAGTTTATTTCCAGTTTACCAAGATTTAATTGCTAGTTTACATTTAAATAATTTGTCGTAAAATAACAGATCATGGATATAATTCCTACCATTTTAATGGAAATTACTCAGATTTTTGCGTGGGTTACAAAACTATGGATTCATAGTACGCTTTCAGCAAAATAGGAAATAAGTGACTCATTTGCATGTATTCCGCGTATTATCTGAGCGTACACAGCTGTTTCACATTCTAGTTTAACGGTAACCCTGGATACGTGAAATTCCACCAAAGAACTTTAGATGGGTCTTTGTTTACCCGTTAGTCGCTATCATCGTTGTCGTCACTATCATCTTCCTTATCATCATCCTCATCGTCATCCTCTTGATTGCCTGCCACGGCGTCCGGTCCAAGGTCTTTCAGACGTTGTTTTTCAAGGTAATCATCTCTCGTTTGTTGCAGAACTTGAGTCAGTGCACAGACAGGGCACCATAACGCAACACAACAATCTCCACATAGACTTCCTGGAATTCCGCGTCTGGCTCGAAATCTCTGACGCAGACATCCGATCACAGGTGCCCAACAAGCCAATGAAGAAAAACCAACGCACCAGCCGATACAGTATGAAAATGGTCGTCGACATCCTGCCTCTTGCAATAATTCTTCATAGACGCATGGATTGCAGATACAAATGAAAAACAATGTTCCACAACCAGAAGCTTTTAGAAAGGCGTCACAAAAACCGTGCGTAAACTTTTCAGTTTTTGGTGGCCAGTTTGCCAATAGATCAGGTTTATCCTTTTTCTTCCTAAGAAACATGAAATGTTCTGTACTCGCTGGGCACGATGTCTCATTCCTGCTTTATGTACGAAACCTGCAAATGACTGTCTTCAAAGAAAGTGTATCAATAAATGTTTTGAACTGGATGAGTGAATCAGTATACTTTGAAACACTTGTCACGTGACTAAGTAAGTCTAGACGTTCTTGATTTGGACAAGGATTTATCGTTCACCGTAGTTCACACATTGCTTCAAATAAATGGGCAACAACTGAGCAAGTTTTGGCTATAAGGCTGGGAAAAAAATTAAAACTGCTGCTTTACTGATATTTAATCATTTATGGATTACTTGGAAGAATATGTAGGAAGTTTAGGTGGAGTTCTGAAAGCTTATCACATTCCTTCGGACGTGATCATGGTTGGTCTCATTTACTTTCTTCGTTGAAGGAAAGTTGGGCGGTTCCATGAAAATAGATCACTTTTCCTCGTTCATGGCCCTGTCCTATCTGGTAAAGCTTCGTTTGGTAACTTTTATTGTTGCATAGGTCTCTGGACTTAGTTGTGGCGGCTACGATGTTACTGCAACTTCGATTGCAACTTATCCTTTCAGTGTTAATATTTGTTATCCAATATATCCCAGTTTGGTAATCATTAAAAGATAAATAAAATTAAACTCCTAAATGTGGCTGTCCCACACGGCATCAATAAAGTGTGAAAACTAATAGCTTAGATTTATGTAAGGTTCTTAGACTACCTGAATAGCTCATGGAGCAGGTTGTCTTGGACAAATTAATCTCACTTGGTTTGGTATTACACCTTCATCGAGAGTTCAGTATAAAATTTCTAATATTTAGCCATTTGAAAATGCACATTCCTACATTTCTTCCCTGATTATTAAATTTGTATTTAAGCACTTGAAAACTGAGTAAGTGCAAATAGACTTTCATGGAAAAGGTCCCTGGGTCAATTAGTTTGTTCAGGAACTCACTGCAGCACAAATAGCAAGTTCTCAAATCACAAAATGACTTTGTAAAAAGCGATGTGTACACTTTCTTGATTTTTACCGATAATATCTTGTTTATTTGGTTCACACAATATAACTGTACGCGATTTTACTGTGAGGTGACGTCAGTGAGTTCTGGCCGTGACCAAATTAAATAATAGTTTGGGAATTATGGCCAATGACTAATGGATTCTTTAGCCGTTATAGCCATGGATCCAGTTAAGTTGAGGTTGTGTATCGTTGACGCACCTGAGCAATTGTGTTATTAAAAACCCAACATCTTTTGTTTGTTAAACTATCTGGCCGTTTCCAATACAAGGGCAGATCGATTCCAAAGTCTTGGATACATCATTGAAGTCGGGGTTTCACCCGATCCAAAAGGACTAGAACCGATAGTAGTGATAACTTTTCGTCCAAAAATGCATGATCTTCTCGGTGTTAAGTAACTCCAGTTACTTGGCCACACGATGAAGCAAACACTAATCGGACCAATTGGCAGTGTACTACTTTCGAGTCCTGGATTGGATTTTGATAACTAGAAATAAGTGTAGCTATAGGCCTTCTATACTGGTATCTAACGTTACTATGTTGGATGGGAACTCCACACCCCATAAATGTGCGTTAAGACAAATTCATCACACAATTCTATTACTATTATATTTCACACTCGTCTGAGGCCAGACTGTGTGCCAAACAAATCGTGGTACAATACTTTTTATGAAAAAGAAGAATGTTCCATGATTGGCTTGTGGGCTGAATACTGCCAAGTTACCCAGGCCAAGTCAGACGGACGTTCTGGAGAAATCCACAACCGGAGCTCTCGGCTAACCAAAGACTGACCTGCAAGGCAGCGGGCGGTGTGAAAACCGCAGTCTATGGGGAGCAGGGTAGGTGTACAGTTCATCGGACTATACGCCCTTTGGAATGGGTCAAACTTCCAAGGTGCCCGATTGAGTCGGTGACCAATACCACAACAGAAATGGTGTGAGTGTGGTTAGTATGCCTCCTCCTGGTTGCTTTGGAGTCAGGTTTTTTTTACCAACTCCACTAGGTGAATTACCAATGGTCCACCAACCCGGTTATAGCCCCGGATGTTGGCTTTTCATCCTCGAACTTTGGAAGGAAAACACCACTGCCACGAGAAGGCAGTGAGTAGGGCTTCCGCAGCAGAGGCTGTTTGAGATGCTTCGTGGTATGAGAGCATCTTTTGAGGTGTAAAGAAGGGTGACCAGCTGCAACCCTAGGCAGCCACCCCTGACCATACCGAGGATCTCGGATGCTTATTCCATTACTAAATTTGTATTATTAAATCCTCTCTGATATCGTTTATTATTCGGCTGGTTTAATTCACACTTTATCACATTTGGTGTTGCGATATATCCTCAGCATGATTTCTGCAGAAATGGAACAATAAACTATTAATTCATCTGCTCAAGAGGTTGAAGGTTACGTTGGACGTTTGGAAATTTTGTGTTTAACGATGAGGTGGATGAATGATGAAAGGAAAATGCATATTCATGGCACTTTAATGGGAAAGACGTCTATCCACCGGTAAAAAGATCTACAATTTCCTACCGCGCCTGTGCGTGTGTCATATTGGAACGAGAAGGTGAATCGGCTGGCAAAACGTTTATTGATTCAATTCAAAAACAACCGGTGTATGCATTCGATTACATACAATCATTTCTTAATCGCGCGGCAGGATGACTCATGCCTCGTTCTGTTGGTCAATCCCTGTTGGTTTTGGTCCGCACCTGGCACGTACATTGCCTCTTGTTCCGCGTGCCGTTCTGACTGATTTGACCCGATCGTAGCGCGAGATAAGTTGATCGACAACTCCGACGTTGTGGTAGTCCGTGGATATCTTTCTCGCTAGATGCGGATTGTCCGTCGGGCTGTCGATTGTCGATCCGTTTGTTTCGAGTGGTAGTCAACATTGTCTCGCGAAGTACTTCCAGCTGCTACGTCTGCGCATCTGGTTGGATGGGCCCTATTCTTGATCCATTCGCTAGCTGGGGCACTCTTTGTACCATCTTCTATCACATTCGCCCCTCCTTTAAAACGATTGCCTCGGGTGTACCACCGCTCCGATTCTTTGCCATCTACTGATCTCCCTAGAGAGCCCTGACTGATCCGAAAACTGGAGTTCTTCCTCTTCAGAACAGTGAATGGTTCTATTCACCTGTGCTCGAACTTTCCGGCTCCCGGCCCTGTTGTTTCGGGTCTCCCTTGTTTCTTATTTTTTACTAGCTGTCCGGGTACGAACGGCTCCCACTTTTGTAATTGGTGTACTTTATCGTATCCTACCTTGTTGCGCTTCAGGGTTTGCCTGGTTCTTTGAACCGCTACTCTCACCAGCTCGTCTCGCTCGTTCCTGGGAAGTTGTTCTATAGATCTTCCGAGAAACGCATCCAGAGGAGTTCCGGTTTCTCTATCGTATATGATTCCATAGGGTGGTATCTCTGTTGTCAAAAGAAGTGTGGTTTTGTAGTTGACTAGGATTTCTAATAAGCTATCTTACCAATCACAGCAATGGTTATTCAGCCATTTCTTCATTTTTCTGTTCAACCGTTTAGTCATTCCGTTGGCCTCGGATGACAGGGAAACATTCTTTTTCGTTGTCTGATTAGAAAGAGAAAAAGCACGAACGAATGCGGTTGTTTGGGCAAAAACGGGTAAAATGCCCTATACATCAAGTGGTACCGTAAACCTTTTCCCCTTAAACCTTTGAAGTAATGAACATGAGTAGTTGCTTCTCTCTTACTTTGCAGGATTGAAAATCACATCTGTCGAATCAAGAGCAAAACCAACTTTTTGAAGCCTTAAAGTCACGATAATGCACTCTTAGTGCTAACTAAATTGCATTCTTACAAATGATGCTCTCCATCATGGGGAACTCGCCGTGCTTTTTACTCAGTAATAAACCAAGCCAAGTTTGCCTCATTCACTGTCGTGAAATTTTCGTTTGTTTTCAGGTGACATCTTTCCCCAGATGCTCCAGCGTTCAAAACTTCTCCAATAGGCCTTCGATGGGATATAACATTGTAAAGAGTTTTTCCTGAAGTATTAAGTGATGGTTATGGAGCTCTGAGTTGCATTTAGCAAATTCAGCATTCCCAACACGTTCTGATCGATAGGCGACCGCACATTTTGAAGTCAAGTGATACTGTCTTCGATGATTGGCATCAGTGTGTCTTGCTCCAAAAGAGTATCCAATCAGTGAAGTGTCATGTTTGCGTCACACTAGGTAAAACGCCATCGGCTGGTCAATGGCCGTCCCGAACATCGGTCAACGATCAAGTGAGTAGGTATCAATAACTGCAACATACTGAGGGGTGCGATATTGCATAGTCAGAAACTACGTTATTACGCACGCGGTTGGTTTGGGCTTTTCAAAATATGGGAGGATATTAGAAAATGCGACTTCTCAGGGGTGCCATTTAGCAGGAGATTGATTTTATGAGGAAAAGAGGATGGCCCATAAATCATATCTGCGGAACTCCCGGTCATCTTACCACGTGCTTGAAAAGTTACAAGTTCTGACATGGATGCTCGACAGAGGTCTAGATTGTGATCAACTTTAAAGTCAGCTAGAGTTTGTGGTAGATGAATTTCTTTGATAAATCTGTTTTCGTGTACCAAGGTCTCAGCCATACGAATTTAAATATCTTGCTCCTTTTTGATAACCGCGATGTTTCGCGTCTCGGTCACTTGAGGAGGCACTGACAGGAAGTTCGTCTTCGACATTTACCCGGAATGTGCACGATACTTTTCTTAACATTAAAATTTGGCGTGCAGTAGACAACAATAATTTCCTCAACTGACTGAATCCCGTAAATGCTTTCTCACGCGTGATTGAGGATCCGGAAACCCAGATGTCAATGCAATAGGGCATACCAATTGACAGCAATAATTTAGCATCACTTTCACGCAATAAGCAAACTTCCAGTCAAAATATTCTTGGCTTTTCATTATTAAAATGGAAGGATAACCTGTAGTAGACCTATAGTGATGAACGAAGGTATTGCATTCTATTACTGGTCCTCTAAAGTTGAGGCGGAGGAAGAGGCAGCCATAAATCTTCTGACTTGCAATCCTAGGATCACCTTTATGAGAGAGGCCAACGTGCACATAAAATTTCGACCGCGATCACCGATAGCTTCACACTAAAAGCTCAATACAGTCACCGAACGGTTTCTTTCTTCCCTCCGTATTGTACATAACAAATATTGATGGTTCAAGTATCATGGTATGATGAATTTCGGTCATAACCAAAGAAGCAAGTGCTCCCATCGTTCAATACCTTTTAGACTATTTATTTTATTGCTGTGTCACTATCTGAATACGACAATAATACACTACACACACTAAAACGAAAACCTAATATCCTGTATGGTACATTTTATCGAATAATTTTTTTAACAGGTCAGTGGTTGCACATTATTTGGCATTTAAACTCCTCTGATAGGTCTCCCCTAGATTCATGCGATATACAACTTGTAGTTAAAAAGAGGAAATAAGAAAGAAATTGTCTAACATTAGAAGTCGCTCAGAAAGTATGAGCATGTATTGTATAAAAATTATATAAGCTTACAAAGGTTGTACAAACAGTGAATAAATGCTTGATGGAAAAAAATAAAAAGACCAAACAAAACTAAGGAAATACCAAATCTGGGACACTGAAATCTTCATTTACGAACAACAGGAATAGGAGTGTTGGCAATACCGCAACGTTTGCGTCGTTTGGGTTTAACAGGGGAATCATCAAACGATTGGCTGTCCTAAAATGAACAAACATGAGAGATCATAAGTGCACGACAGATCCATCAGGCATATCGTTTGTGTTGATTATGACACATCACTTGACATGAACCTTTTAAGATACACAAGTCTCATACTCACACTTCGAAAGTGCGAAACAACTCACTTTGTTTTCCAACTGTGATTTGTCAAGCGGATCATTCGCCATCTCCAGTCTTCGCTACAAAGAAAATTCATTGACGTTTGTTATTTTATTTCGTGGTTTTATATCAGGTGTACAAAAACAGAGACCTAAATTATGGAATTTCGTGTGGAGCAGAATGCCAAGTGTCTGTGAGCTCCAATGGGTTCATATGACCATAATTTTAAAAAGGTATATATTTTAAAAAAACCTTGACGAAACGTTTTAAAGTGAGCACGGAATCAAACCAATGGTGATTAAGTAGGCAAACGAAACTATTAATAAAAATATCCAGAAGATAAATTGACTGACGACAAATCGGTTTTCGCAAAAAAGGTGACAGCAGCTCACCCGAGGAGTATGGCGGAGGGAGGTATACTGGTTTGATGAGGGCGGAGTACCTGAAACCTGAAAACCAAGGCATTTAAATAATTGTATGAATCTACTTCAAGCTCAAAAATGGTTCCTAAGGAAAATAGTAAACTAAAGTCAAAGAAGACGATCAATTGGATTAAGAACTACTGTGTTGTTCAGAGAAACAAGAGTTGCTTTTCGTACCAGTAGTAAGCGGTGTCTCGATAGCTGATGAAAACTGAGGATTTCATGTATGCAACCCTGATTTGCACACAATTCATCATACGCTTTAAACTAAATTTCATAGGAACCAGCCTCACAATTCCAATGTAGGATCAAACATCGTAACAATCATCCGTGAAAAATTATATAAGATACACGTTTATTCCACGCTCATCTTATACACATGCGGTGAGCTCTCTCATGAGAATATCTATCATCTTTAAAAAGGGCTAGAGGTGGGTCGGCTGATCCAGAAGAGTGGTGATATTTCACGTGTTGGAACTGCTATGTGAATTGCGCGGTTCGGTACTCTAAGCATTGATTAATACTGTTGTCTGATTCTTGCTTATCCACTAACATTGTGACACAACCTCGCCTATCCGAGGGCGTAGTGGGAGTTTTATTTGGTAAATAATGCCAGCTACAGCCTTCCAAACACCATCGCCGTTTAATGCTAATCGTTATATTGTTATATTCCGAAAAGGCGGTGCTGGTCGAGGAGAGTTCTTCATTGCAGAATACAGATTGAAGGTCACTAATTTTGCATGCANGTCAGAAACATGCCTTCGCAGCACATCGCGACACATGGGGCACTGGGTAGAGCAGGCAGTGTTTATTCTTCCCAAATATATTACTTGGTTCTTGATGGTCTTGTTCTACTTTTATTCACCGAAAGTTACCAACTACTCACAAATGAGTAGTATCTCACAACACTCCTCCCCCCGGCGGAAAGGCTCTCTGCATGCCTTGATCAATTGACGACTGCTTCTTGCATTGTGCTCGCGTTTGTCTCTG
>UZAN01055940.1:0-13490 GCA_900618425.1 Echinostoma caproni | reverse complement strand
TTTATCTCGATGACGTAACTCCTGTCATAGTGCAACTCTGTGTAGACTCAACGGTAGCCATGCACCAGTGTCTCATTTCTGCTGGCTTCCCATGACCTTATTCATCATACGATTGATGCGAATATAACCCTCGGGATCCAAATATTTGCGTTATTTAAACAAATTTCCTACACAGTTGTTAGATCGGTCAGTGGACCTCATCGGACTACCACGGATCGGCCGTGTTCATATGGCATACCAAATGTGGCAGGGGTTATTGGGTCTCGGTTATCTTCTACCCATTTAAACACGACGGACTGCCGGAATTTGACAACTGAAACTTCTGCTACTGCCATTTCGTAGCCACATGTGAAACTTTGGTAAATGACGGAGCAAAAAGTGCTGAGACACGCCCCAAGTGGACACGATAATCTTACCGCTCCGAGGTGCTCCTTCTAACAGGTCTCCATGACACACCCACATTCATATCTAATTCCGTACACTTTGTTCGGTTTGACTTAACTCCTTATCTAAATTTAGTGATTATGATTAATCCAGGCATTACGGCTGTTAAGGTACCAAACAGGTAGATTGCGGATTACAATTCATTTAGCTTAGAAGTAATCAGGTGAGTAATAGAGGATTTGAATCAATTTCAAATGAGAAATTATTCGTGTCTATAGCCAATGAAAAGACGTGCTATATCATGCAGATGGAAAACAAAAAACCATCTGATCAGTTGCCCGGTGACCCCGTGGGTGGAATGCTTGCATTTTATCTGTCAGGTCCCGGGTTCGATCCCTAGTTGGGTCGATGGATTCGCCGGCACTGCTGATGAGACCCAACCAGATCGAAACCGCTGTACGGTGAGTGCTTCTTAGCTTTTCAGTTCAAGCTTCATTTGCTACATGCACGACAAATTTCCCCTTTGAATAGTAATCGTCGAATTGTATTGCCATCCAGTTCGAGTCAATCTCTCATTTTCGGACCACAGTTAAAGATTTATCCATGCATTCAGTACGGCGTTCGAATTTCAAGGTAACTGGATTGTGATGGGATTTATTGGCAGACCGTATCGTAAACACCACATCCACTACCACCACCACTACCAGCAATAGCAACAGTAACAACAACAAGAATAACAATCACACTGTTTACCGGCGGAAGTTCCCTCTTCCTCGGACAATAAAAATGCTTCTGTAGATGCAGTGCAATTATTGTTCCATTGGTTTTGATTACCCGACACCATTATTTTTATTGAGTGGAAAAATTTCGACCCAACTCTTCAGGTATAGCGCACTGATCTGAAGAATTTAGATAGTGTCTACACTGTAACACATCTGTCTATCCGTCAGCCATCAGCTCAGAGTACAAATTCAGAAATCGAACCACGCGATTGATTCAGGTAAGTCAACCAGAATGGTAAAATTACCATCAACCTCTTCCTTTGATCTTGCCCGATTTTCTAATTTTTCAACTGGTAACATTCATTTTCTAATCTCTAACCTCTTGATACGATCGATTCGTTCTACTAAAACAAACTGATCAGTTTAGAATTGGCTTGACTAAACCAGTAACCCACATGACAGAATGAGCTGAGTCAACATGTCTCGAAAGTTCTATAATCTGTGTGTATTGATTAATCGAAGCGGTGTATCGATGTGTCAATTCCCATGTTCACGTCTACTGTTTGTATGTGCTTGGTTTGTTTGGAAATTAACCGCTAATATGAGAGTAATCAATGTGATAGTTTGCATATAGATACGTGGGTCATCTATGATGGAAAGCGTTTCTTGGGTCTCTGTATTAATTGCAGTATGGGTAGTACGCACTGAAACACGATATTCAAATGACGGAGTACGACTCACGGATTAACAATCACGGAAGAGAACTGGACCACACTGACATTTGAACGCAATATCCCACGTAGCCGAGACTCGAGGAAAAGTCCACAGGAGTAGTAGTTAGTTAATTGAAAGAAATTAGGGAGTTTAAATAACATGTAGAGAACAGGCTCATTCGTCATCCGAGCCTCTGCCAATCGCGTTCTATTATTTCTGGTGTTTTTCAGCTTCTGTCTGGGCTGCACGATTTCTGATTGGCTGGTACGATAGACCTACGGTATGTAGTCCAGAAACTGTGACACGCACGCGCTTTGCTGACGTCACCCGGGAAGCTTGATGGATCATAGTTATCCGAAAACTGTACCGTGTCGCTCCGTGGTATGTGTCATCTTGCAGGCTAGGATCACCGCAATTTCCTCGTTCAAACTTTAGCTATGCAGGTGTATCAGGAATTCTTGTACACAAAATGGTCAGTCTCACTGCTGCAGGCAACCACCAGTTCACATGATTAGCGTGGAGTTCTGCGTGGCACCTGAACCTAGCTGTGCTGCACAGACGCATAAGCACTCATCTTCCCTCCAGTCAGTGCCCGCGCGTATGCATCTATGCATTGATTGTCACGAAGAAAGCAATGAGAGGTTCTGGGGATAGCCTAGTTGATGTAATTGGCACAGTCAATCTGTAATACATCAGAGCTAGGTACCGCCAATTAACCAATCTATGCTAATGATCAATAATTTTCAACTACTGGTTGTCTACAGCAATGAAACAGAATTCTGCTCGAGCCGTTTGAAAATCTGACTATTTAGGGTACCAGAATTCCTGATGTACCTTTATTCCTCTCCTGGAGCACCCCAAGCTGTCCGATTTTGAGATGTCAGTAAGCTAATGTTTTACGCTCTGTCCTTCATGGTTTAAGCATTAATTTTCGGAAATAAAACGCAAAATCCGCGGAAAAAACGTTGAAGGAGTGAAACAATCCTATAGTGCGACATTTGCAGCATTACAATGCTCAAGTAACTTACTGAGATCCGTTCAGTTGGGGGAAAATCCAACTATACGTAGTTCATTCCCGGGACCTGTAACTGATTATTTTGTGGAATGTTTTTTTTATCGGGATTCTAGTGGGGATACAGGAATAATTGTGTTTCTTGAAACAATAAATCTTTGATTTGGGAAAACTGTGGTGATCGTAGCCTAGGATACAACGCATACCACGGAGCGACACACTACGAATTCCGGAATACTGCGATGAGTCAAGCTCCCAAGGTGACACCAGCTAAGCGCTTACGCGTTACAGCTTCTACACTACGAACCATAGACCGATTGGACCAACCAACCGGTCCGTACAGGAGCTGAACAACGCCGGGAATACTAGCACACGATTGGCAGAGGCTTGGGTGACCAACGAACTTCTTTTGTACATAGTACTTAAACCCATGATTTCTTTCAATAAATGAATTATTATTCATGCGACCTTTTCCTTGCGTCTCGGTTACGTAGGATACTGTTGTGCTAGTACCAGTGTAATTCAGTGCTTACATGGCATCCGTGATTTCTGATACGTTATTTGTATTCCGTGATCTGTGCGTAGTTCAACTACTACAAAATCTTTTCTGATTTGTGGCAAGGTGTTTATTGACATTTCAACCAACGCTGTTTTAAAAGCACATCGTAACTGGATGATGCTAAAATACCAAGTGGATTTCCTTCACATTATAGGACAACAAAATATTAATCCAAAAGATGATTCGATTAGAATGACTTGTAGTCCACTGAATCCCGTTTTGGACCTGCTGATCCTTGATCGATCCATGGTGGCATTGATCTCACACTTGTTTTGAAATAGCATTCATCCAATTAACTTTACTGTCTTTCATTCAGTTCTTAAGGGTCAGTGTGTGCGAATGTGGCAAAACGATGAACACTTTCAGCGATATTTTTCGTATTAGTAGTTATTGCGGAATGGTGATCGCACAACTAAAATGTATATAAATCGAATCGAGCGCAATAACGATCCAGCACAGAATTGAGATTAGGAAAGAAATTTGAATACACTGCACGACCACAGTACAGTTTTATAAACATTGGAAAAACAAATTGTACTACTAAACAAATGGAAGTTCGTATTCGGCGTACAATGATCACTGTATATTTGGTAATGTGTCACTGCAGTAAGATTTGACACCTGAACGAGTTACTAAATGTCTGACAGCCCTGGAGATATGCCAAATTGTAATCCCTGTGATTCACAACACACAAATAATCTTGGAACGGAGAGCAATGCATTGTAGATATATTGGGTGGACACCAAAAGGCACTCTTTTAATCCCTCCATTGCAATCAAAACGAGTAAATTCTGTACCAGATCTCAAACGTAAGGAAGACTAGGGTTCCCGGAACACAACGAGTTCCACGGAAGACATTATAGGCAGTTGTGAGTTAATCCGTTTGTATTTTTTTTATTACTTTCATTTTCTGACCTATCAGTCCGTACAAAATGATCCGTTAATCTATTTTACGGACAAACCTGTATTCGGTTCGATCAATAAATAGAGCCCATGTCCTAACAGTCTTCCGACGTCTACTCGAGCGGATAGGTTGATTGACAGCAATCGGCCGACGACAGTGAGGGATGAACATAAATAACTTTGGCGAATGAAGTGCTTCTCGGCTGTTCGGGGAGGAGGGTATTTCCGCCCTAGTTCACGCAGTCTAGGCAAGATCGCATAAACATCGATCGAATTCAGTTGGATTAAGCACAAATACAGTCAACGACGAGACTGCCAATCTATTATGAAAGCTAATCTTTGTAGTGAAGGTACACTTATCTCTTAATGGAATCAATAGTGTTATGGCCTTGAAATCTGTGCTTCCAGTACAAACGATTACAGAGCTTGAATACTAATTCAAATTTGCCTCATTCTACTTCTTTTTAATTTTCTTTTACATCCCTTTTATTGAATCTACAAAGACACAATTTTCAGGAAGGGAGAAGTGGCCAGTCAAAGGGCCGTAATTCAACACACAGTGGGGGAATTCAGGCGGTGGTAGTGGGAGTCCAAGATACATCCTCGGGGTGATAATTTGGGGACGTTACCACCGGGCTACCACCGCCCGGGGTACTGAAGATTCCTGTTAGTCTCTCATATTGACAGAATAATCTGATGAGTTGTTATTCTTAACGGAAACGCTGTGTTGAACAAATTTGGAGTACGATGCGAAAACAGATGGATTCCCTTTGACAGAAGATAATTATGACTAGCCAAAAGCTTGAGGTATATTCAACCATCTTCTTTTGATGAAGGATAGTTACTGTTCCTCCGAACAGGAAGGAAGAAAAGTTGTGTTACAAATATCACATGAATGAGCAGCAAAACTAGTAGACAGTCCGAAACGCTGTTTCTTTCGATACAGTGTTGCGTCATCAGAAGATATCGAGCTCCGGATGGTAATGATGNGTAATGATGTCTAATATAGTTTCAATCGTCGTTTCTATGCAGCGGACTTGACTTTGATTGCGTGTTCATCAGATTTACCTACGATCACCAGATGACAATCATGTATCCGGTTTGGTTCCATATGACAGGACGAAAGATTCCTGGCTGATTGTGCTCCCTTACCCCAAGGATGCTGACACCGAGTGATTTCTGCAGATATCTTCTGTGTGCTGCCATTAACCCGCTCCTGTGTCGCAAGATACCAGCACACGTAACCCGCTAAAGGGAACTGACCCCACTGTAGTAGAGGCTATACGAACCATATATTTATTATACGTCGAATACTGTAGGACCGCTGGAAGCCCCGTATCCTAAACCGTTGTTTGGGCTGTCTTCGAAACAGTCAATTGTGAGTCTTTTTGGTCCACAATAAGGGCTAACTTGATGTCTGATAAAACGTTAAGGCACCTTATGCAGTGGTACTCCACTGACTGTCCGAAGTCGGGTCTTTGACCGGTTTGAGTCAGCTTTTTCCCCCGCCTGTTATCATCATACATTCGCCCACTCACAGAGTACGCTATCCAGCTATGGAAACCATGGTTACAACGTGATTATAAAATGCTGGAGCGTCCACAAAGTATGGTCATTAAAATGGTTAGGGGGTTGAGTCATTGTTCATACGCGGACAGACTGGAGTCGTTGGGATTATATTCCAATGACTACGAGAAGATATAATTATGGTATACCAAATAATGCAAAACCCGAAGCAGTCCGTGTCGCCCGCTGCTAAAATTATCACCCAAGGTTCTTCTTAAAGGATATCCGCTCAAACTAGTGGTTCCAAAATGCCGATTGGAATGCCGGCGCCAGTCATTCTCAGTCAGAGTGTATTCGATCTGGAACTCTCTCCCACCCCACGTCGTCTGTGCACCAAGCACTGAGTCTTTCAAACTGAGACTTGATGACGCATAAGCACACCTTACATTTCAACATAAGTGAAGCTGCGTGCAGCTGTGAAAGAAGCCTATATCATGTGACATTTTACACAGTTAATTGTATGTATCGCTGATTTTTAACCACTTCACGACGCTATGGGACGAGAAAAGTGTGAGCTTGTAAGCTATTCCCATAATAAATCTTTTATCTTTTATCTTCGATGTGTAGTGATAACTCTTCTAGTTTTGAATAAAGTACTGATGCAGTTCAACTGCACCATCAACTGAAGAGGGAGAAAGACACGTCCCTAACTTCTAGCTGAGCAACAAAATGGACATATGGGACCTTAAGATCTCGAACAATCTCGTATTTGTAAGAGACTCATCCGCAACACTCCATTCAATCTTTGACTTAATCATTCTGTGACGAAAGTCATCGGTTTTTGGAGATAAATACATTGAAAACCAAGATATTTTCAATCTGCTCAGGACCGTTCCTTCAACAATTGTTCATCAACGACCAGCTAGCACCGTTGGTACAGTATGTCATTCAAACAATTAGGCTTCACCTAAGTCTCGGATGACTATACAAATGATTGAGCGGCGTTGTGAATGGAGAACACCCGGACAGCATTTCCCTCAGCCGTGAGAGGGACACGTCAACCGCAGTGAAACTGGCCTGCGCACTTGTGTCCGTATTGAACACTCTCCTATCCAACCAGAACTCATTTGTGGAAAAGAAACGTTTCCCCCGTCGCGGGTCAAATACACAACACAGAATGTCAGGAGCTGGTTCCGACTTTGAATTTTCACAAATGAATTGTGCAGCAATGCCCAACAGCTGGCTTCCTCAGCAGAGTTTATTTGGGACTCTCGGTCGCCATGGGAGTATTTGGTAAGGGGCAACGTGGGAGGACTGACCTATCTCAGACCATACTGAGGATTTCGGAGGCTAGAACCTGAATATACACTCAACCAGTGCGCACTGCTATGTACACGTCAATTTTCGCTGTCAATTGTTCCATTGTGCTTCTGAGTAATCTGTCTCGATATCAGAAAAAATTCAAATTGAGGAATGGATCCTCAAGACAATGCGAGCACATTCCAAGTCAGTACACGAAGTACATGACTGGAACTCACCATCCTTCAGATTTCACCCTCACGCACATTCCTCAGCTCTTCTAGTCAATCATACACCCCGAGACACCAAAGACTCGAATTTTGTTTTTATTGGAGCTCATCAGTAGTGCGTACCTACCGTCCCGTTCGGGATTTGAACTCTATACCCATCGCATGGTGAGCGTGTATGTTACTACTGTGCCAACCAGCTCATGCCAAGGCTGAACCGAATCACCAATTCATATTTGTTCAGGTGCCATCTTCAGAGATAGTCAGTCAGTTCATTGTTGGCCTAAAAACAGTGAAGTGAGACAGCGTTGGCTATCAAGAAGCAGTGAAGTGGTATCCGTGAATATATATTCTTAGCTAAAGACTGGAAAATCTCCCAGCCTCTGGTCAGTGCATTATTATAACTGCATGGATCGCACCATCCGTCAATTCCTCAATCACTGTGCAACATTTTATCATGGAGAGGTAGCAACATAACCTTTTTGAAGAATGATTTCAGGTGAAACCTTTTTCTAGAATGCAAACTAATCGAACGGGCTGTCATATGTGATTTGAGATTCGACCATGTCTGCAAACGAGACTGGTAACTAAAGACAAAATTGTGTAAAATTATTTGAAAAGAAAAATTGTTTTCGCAGAATTTGGAGACAGTGTGTGAGAGAAATAGAAATATGGTTCCGGTTTTTGGCGAGCAAGATCATGAAATGGGCCAATTATTTGGGGTTATAGATTCACATGTTAAAAGAATCAAACCCGTATGTGTTAGGGAGAAAACATGAAATAGCAAACATGCTCGTTTTCGATAAATTCCTCATCTGGATAATACAGATTTATATAAAAAGATAATAAGCATATCACATTTGCATATCGTTTGACGCATTTGTGCAGATTGGATTGGTAGATATAATCAGTTGATTGTGTGTGGTTTACAAACAAAATTCCAGTGGTAGATGGATGCGAATGGGGATGTGTCACAAGAGGGATGAGGACAGAGTCGAGGTTAACCATCACCTGTATGGAGCACCGGGTCAATCGAAAGTGTCAAGGGATCATGGAACTGGTCAGCTCCAATCATGCGATTGAATTCATTCCTTGGCCATGGTAGTTGAAGTCTTTGTGAACAAAATGATGGGTTAAACAGACAGATTACACAAGTGAGCTAATCACTCGGTGCTTGGAAAGAGCAATCACACGCACATTTTTGGTGGCACGTTTACGCCTCCAGTTTACCAATCAGCCGATTATTTCCATGAACCTCAAAGATAAATTGCCTATTTCTACCTTCTCTAAGATCGCTACGCATTTCTTTGTTCGTGTTTGGCAAGCTACGTAGGTAGAATATTCAGACAGTTTTACCAGACGATCAAGAAACAAACAAGCCAACAAGTTGGCTACTGGGGACAGAAAAAACATCTCAAATGCCATTCTGCAACATCTTGAAAATACGGGACTTACTGTGAATGATTATTCCTTTCAGGTGACCTACCACGTTCCTCCTTTTCCATCTAAGGATATTCGTCAACATCATATAGGAACAGCGGAGGCAGTGACAATCCGTCTGTTTAACCCGTCACTTTGTTCCCAAAAACCGATTTGTTAATGCACTTCAACTACCATGACCAAGGAATGAATTCAATCGCATGATTGGAGCTGACCAGTTCCATGATCCCTTGACACTTTCGATTGACCCGGTGCTCCATACAGGTGATGGTTAACCTCGACTCTGTCCTCATCCCTCTTGTGACACATCCCCATTCGCATCCATCTACCACTGGAATTTTGTTTGTAAACCACACACAATCAACTGATTATATCTACCAATCCAATCTGCACAAATACGTCAAACGATATGCAAATGTGATATGCTTATTATCTTTTTATATAAATCTGTATTATCCAGATGAGGAATTTATCGAAAACGAGCATGTTTGCTATTTTATGTTTTCTCACACGTTACAATGGGAATCTTCATTGAACTCTCTCTCTTTCTCTCGTCCCCAATTCCGTTCTTTCCACTGAAATCGGATTGCTGATGTGCTGGCGCGGAATAAGATGAGACTGTCAATGGGACTCATTAGCGAATTCGAATGTGAGCCACGTACCGATAAAGTGGCAAACTCCGCACACGGCAATTTCACTCGAGTAGCCTGAAATGAGTCAAGTGCGGGGTTGCACTATAGTGTGCAATCAGAAACTGACCATAGTGAAAATATCACCATAACCCTAGTTTGGAGCTGTCGATCGATAGTCCGATCGAGTTCACCCAGCACGACCAGTAAAAGACAGAACAGACATGTGACTAATCCATATCTGACTGAAGTTGTGCCAGATAGGTTAGCATCGACTTGCTGTGCAGTTGGGACTAAACTGTAGATGATCGAACGTGTGAGGATCACAGTTAGATTTGGATCATCACATGTTGGTTTGTTCAGCTTTCCCTCTCCATCACACCAGGTCCACGACCCAGGAGACCAAAGCAGAAATAGGAAAACAGGATGCAAACCGCTTATCTGTCACCAAATCTCCCTAGGTTCTACCAAAACTGCAGTTCTAGATGTCATACTGTCATCCCATGAGAGGCGAGTACCTACTACTAATACATCACTGAAGTGATGAGCCAGTTCTAATTCAATCTGTTTGAAATATTTATTTGTAAGCTTTTGAGGAACATAACCTGTTTAAACAAGTAACAATCTCTCAAAACATTACATGAAAATATTGAAACTGCCTTGCGTTGTGTTGCCTTGTTTTCAACTCCATTTATTCAGATAATAAAGCACAGTTTGCGTTCGACTTCCACAATGATAATTCAAACCACCCATTGATTTTTTTTGAATAAATACACAGATAAAGGCCGTTCCAGGTTCCAAATGAGGTTGACTGATTGATCGATTTGATAGTTATCAAAATTTCTTGAATACGAAGTCTGCGTACGACAACGATACCGGAGATATTGACTTTCTGATCCAGGGGATTCGTCCTCGGAATCGTAAATGAACCACAGTCCGGATGTTGTTCAGAATCAACGAACATATGTCGTATATACATACCATCATTACACATTGTAAGATAACAAAGTAGCAAAAACGCTTGTTTACGGTCATTTTTCTATATGCTAATACAACACAATTTATATCAAACTATCTAGTAAACTCATTTACGTGTTCCTATGGGACAAGAAAGCACATTGACTGCACGAGCGGACGTTTATCGGAACGAGTCCGTTGAGCACCATCCGGCCCGTTTGAATAGTGGAGTAATTAAGACTATCAACACCTCGATTGTTTCACACCTAGTGGATTAAACCAACGCAGGTCATGTGATCGAGGCGTTTCGATCCCTCTCCTTAGTTCGCAGCCGTCGATCTAAGAGGATTAGGAATCGCATTTTGGCCATAGTGGAAGCGATTGGAATCCTCCTACATAACCAGCCCCTCTCTCGCTGCTCCCGAAAACAATTCGTAAGAACACTCGGTCATCCATAGCCGACACTATACACAACACAGCAATCCGCTCAACCACCCTAATGACCAGAACCAGTGCGCATGTATGAGGACCGAAGTTTGAGCAACGGTCGATCATTGAACTGGAATGTTGATTATTTCTTTTACAACTTGTCATGATTTCTCTCTCCCCCCACCCGTTCTAAACAGTTTGATACAAATTGTGATGTATTGGCCTGTAAAATAATCACCACAAACGAGTTTGTTCGCTACTCAGCCTTTTTTGCAACATCTCGTACACTAATTACTATATCAGTTAATTGGATCATTATCAATGGTAAACCAGTGTCCCATTCGAACTGAAAAACAACAACCAGATATAGGTTTCATCTAGTCTTTCGCATATCTGGTCATTGTATCCATAAAACTTAAACCCCACTGTAGTTTCCAAGCTAATGATTAGAGACGGCCGGATTGGAACAACTATCTTCAATGTTTTACAGTAGCAAGGTTGAATAAGCTCATTCGATTGTTAACGGGCAACAGGCACTCTTGATGGTCTTAGGTGTGGGTTTCACTCCTTGTGAGATCGTTAATTCCCCACAAGTTGAATGCATTCACATACAATGGAAATGCTTGTGATAACCGACAAAGAGCACTGGACAGCTGTTTTGTCCTGTTTGGGACTCGTCAGCATTGTGTACTTTTTGTGTCACCGTGTCAGGACTTGAACCGCGAACTTTCGGTTTGGAACTCCAAACCCTTATCCCTGAGCTACACGGTCGATGGTGATCACCTTGTGCAAATGGCTCAACCAATTCGAGAGTAGCAAGCTTGGATTAGCCCATTCACTGCATCCAAATCGTTTAGTTCAAAACTCTATTTGCTCTGTTTCCGACGAGTTTTATCACCAAATCGAATCAAATCGAATCGCTCGCTCGCTCGCTACTCTCAACGAATTGGTTTGATGATCAGCTTCTGGTACATGAATTCAACGTTGGTACTACTTAACCGTGCGGAATTCAGCAACACTGTCGTAGATGCAATCAGAAGAGGTGCATCAGAGCCAGCGGTATCGCATCAGATTGACACTTGATCTCATTCTGACCGCAATTTTTATACGAGGTTGAATCACCACAGAGACTTGGGCTATGCTCCGATGGATTAGTCAAAGGGCATTACCGTTTAACCCTCAGCCTCATAAACGCACTTCATTCGGAATACCGTATCCGATCAGAACTGTTCAAACGCAGCACCAGTGTCAAACATCTGTTGCTCCGAACCTGTTCAACTGGAGAGAAAACTGCTCGCCCACGTTAATCTTCAATCAATCAGGAGAACTTTAACGGGAAACAATGTAAATGATCTGACGATATAATATTTGGAATGCCCTTCCCCAACCCATCATTTCAAACCATTATGCGAGAAAACATATCACAAATAATTGAGTGGTTTCAACAACCCCCACAAATGTAGTGGCGTGCTCTTTTCCCTTTTTTGAAAGGGCAAAAGTATGGTGAATTATCAAATCCCAACCCGCCTTCATCTATCCTCCGTGAACAGATGGAACGACAACGGTCTGTCAAATACTTTGGTGTTATTTTCAATCGTAACATCAACTGACCTGACCACGGTAATGACGTTTTTCTGAAGGTCGAGAGGCTCACATTTTATGTCTTACGTATTAAATCTCTTTCTATCCTAAACTAACTCATAGGACGGCTTGTTTTTGCTTGCGTTTTTGTGGTGATCCGGGCCTACGAGATGACGCTTACAATGGAGTGGCGCGTTACAGCTTTTGGATAATTGCGATCAATCAAACTACACGAGTGACGTCAACAACGCGCGTACGCGTCACTGCTTCTGGGTACATACCATAGGTAGATCGTACCAGCCAATCAGAGACCGTGGGGCTCAGACAGAAGCAGAACGATGCAAGCAATACTGGAACGCGATTGGTAGAACCCCGAATAACCAATGAGCCTACTTTGAACATATTATTCAATTCCCATTATTTCTTCCAATAAATTAACTACTACTGGCCTCTTCCTTGCATCTCAGTTACGTGGGATATTGCATGCTAGTTCCAGTGCGGTCCGGTGCTTCGTGATCCAATCCGTGATTGCTAATTCCTGATTGGTATTCCGTGATCCGTATTGCGTGGTTCCTATTCCGTGATCCGTGCAACATGGTTCGTATTCCGAGTTAAGTGCGTACTACAACCAATACTACTATTACTACTACTACTATTACTACCAATACCACTACTACTACTGCTACTACTACTACTACTACTCCTACTACTGTTGTGAGATACTACTACTTGTGAGTAGTAGGTAACATAGTTGGTGATTACCTACGACAATCAAGAACTAAGAAGACCACCGGGGGAAAGTTGCTGTATCTCACAGAATAACTGTTGATTGTTACGTTCGTTATCGGTCTTGTAGCCAGGATCTGTGATGATATGTTTCTGTTATATATGCCGAATTGCTGCTGTCTCATCTATGATCCTCAATAAACAACTATCCTTGTCCAGCACCGTCTTCTGAAATTATAACAGATGATGCCGTCGACGGGATGAGGATGAAGGTGCTGTGGCCTGATGCCTTCGAGGATGGAGACGCGCACGTTCCTGGAGGAGTTCGAGAATGTCGCGGAGCTTGCGGAGATACGGTCGGACCGGGGTAAGTTGACGGCCCTCCGAGCGCAAGGTGCGGAC
>UZAN01055938.1:0-11505 GCA_900618425.1 Echinostoma caproni | reverse complement strand
GCGATTGACGAGGCTTTAGAATCTGCAATCCATTCTGTGGTAAATCACTTACAGTGCTATATGCCAATGAACTTTGGCGAGTGATATCCAAGTTGCTTGAGGGACCATTACAGGTCGGTAGAAGGGGTAAAGGGAGAGGGTTGGGGACGGATGATAAAGAGTAAAACAAAGGTTGGGATATCTGAGCAGTAGCTCAATTATCACTACCCACCCTGCTTGATGCAATGGGCAGCGCGGTCCTGATTATCCTGCGCGACGACCGATGCAATATGGAATTATTTTTTATGTGTATACACTCAAGTTTGGTGGACGGGNACTGCTAGGGTGTCCAGCCACTAAGCAGAAGAACTACTAGGGTTCTCGTCCAAAGCCTTTAGTTTTAACGAGAACCTAACCGCAAGGCAGCGGGGGAGGCGAAGTGGAGACCTATTTACTTGGATCGATTACTCCTCCACCGTTTTTTATCGACCGAAACGCCAAATTCCAGTCGAACCCCCAACCTGGAGGACCCGGAGACTGAACTTCGTCTGACCTCTACCCATCGACCTTCCAGGCATGATAAGATCTGCTGACTTCATAAAGCCATCCTGTGTAGCTCGTTGAATCACAGAGGTGCACAAGCCATCACACCACGTCAAGGTGTAGTCTCGTCAGTTTTAGTTTGCACAAGCCGTAGGAGAAAGACAGGAAAGTTGAAAGCAAAGTCAAATAGGAAATTGAGAATTTCGAAGTTGCAAAGAAAGTGATATGCACGAATGCCACTGTTTACGACACTCAGGTATATCATTCAGTGTCTCTAACCACTGATTACAATGATTCCAAGGTCCCCAACCAGGGAGTCCAACGCGACTTATATGACCCAGTGTCCTGGTTAGGATTTTCATATCCTCATACCAGATCTTATTTTGACCACCGTTGATTGTTTTCCACCCACGACCTGCCTCGACGAAAATCGCGCACTGTGGCGACCTATTTGGTGACATGCGTAACACATGCCCCAAACGACGTATTCTATAGAGGCCGGCCACTTGTTCCAGTAGGCATTTCCCTAAAACTGTTCGCCTACCCTCAGAATTGTTTGCCCACCAGATTTGTGCAATGCTGTTAAAATAGTTACAATACAAAACTAAACAGGATAAAGACTCAACTAGCTGCACTACCAAGTGCCGATGATCAGAGGGTTACTCCGTGGGAGAGAAGAGAATTGATGGTAATGGCCAGATAGACTTACCCAATTTCAAGGCATTACTGCCACACAGATCACAGCTAACCTCTGCGCTCGTCCGCGGGCCATCATGATCCTCCTGGGGAAGCGAACCAGGTTGTGTGGGTTGTGTTAAGTTGGAAGAGGACGGAGTGAAACGCCAATCAGCGTTCCCGGAATTACTGTTTCCGCCTACCGCTGTGCCAGTCACAGCAGGTGGAGGGTTACTGGTATCAATCACCGGTTTCAGCATGTTAGCCTCCATATTGGACGCGTTGGCACAGGTGTAACGACTAGAATTGGAAGAGCCAGTAGTGGGAACTAGAACACCTTTGGTCATCAGCGGGATAGTTGTGCTCGTAGGGGCTAGATTAAGGCCGTTATTATTTGTCACGTACGCATTTGGAGGAACGTGTTCACTGACTCCGACAACAATCGGATTTGGTGCCTCGCTGCACCGTGGTGTGGCTTCCGATTCACCCCGATCCCCCCCAGGCTGTTGTTGTTGCTGCTGCTGTTGTAGTGACTGTTGGTGATGCTGCAGTTGCTGATGGTGGTGTGAGTGATGTGAATTGTGATGATGTAAACTGACGTGACCGGCTTCATCTGTACTAGCACAAGACACTCGAGCCGATCTATAGGCACCTTGAGAATCGTCCTCGCGCTCTTCACTTTCCTGTTCCGCATCTGGATCATCATCATCCACTTCATCGTCATCATCATCAAAATCCTCCGGTTCTTCAACATCATCCTGTTCCTCCTCGTCTAAATCACCCTCCTCTCCATCATCAGCATCGTCATCTGTTCCGGTTCGATCGAAGCGGGAATACTTTTTGTTTGCATCCGCACGTGTCAGAACGTGTGTTCCTGTGCTGTTAGCACCTCCACATGATGTGCTGCTGTTGCTGGTGGTGTTGTGATTAGTATTCCCGGAACCGGAACCACCATGAGTAAGAGAGAAGGGAGTTTGACACTTGCATTCGGATGACTGATTGGCATTGGACACAACGACCAAAGTCACATCGGTGAGGATTTGTTTGAAAAGAAGACTTCCAATATCTTCATGAAGATTACACTCGGGTACGGTGATAGGTTGAATGTTCACTTGACCACATTCAGATAGGGTTTCTCCGACAACCGAAACCTGATCGAGGAGGAAAAATGTACAAACTGATGAGTGTAAAATTCTAGCTACCATAATCATAGCAACGGTGATGAACAAGAATAAAATGACTTAATACACACACACACACACCGCCAGTTAGAGAAGTAAGGGACTGAATGGCTGGAAATTATTTTCCGTGTGATGCGAGCGTATCAGGCCTTGGTGAACTGTCTTGGAAGTACAATGCAGTGTCCGTCCGGCTCCATCACAGATAGAGATAAATGAGCGAGCTGTATCATACAGAGTTGATATGAAACCAACTGATGAAGCCAGCATAGGAAGCCTAATGGTAATGCGTGGGCCTGAATAGTGTAAAACCCAAGGCTGTCAAGCACTTGGTAAATTCAGACCACCGCTGTGCAGCGGTCTCAAAGCTTTGCACTGCCATGGGTGGCACTTGAATATCGTATAATAAATTGTTACCTATCCTTCCCTCACACGCACGCACACTGGTACCACGTGCAGCGGTGAACAGTTATCAGATAAGTTAGAACACAAAAAATCAACGATTTAGCTCCATGTTCCTGACCCAATTAGTCTGTTTAAATAGATGAACTTGATGGCATGTGCCAACACGGTAACTACAAAGCGAAGCATGAATAGCCGTTCAAATGCGATGGGAGATCACACCCATAATGCAGGCATTTCAGAGTGATATACTCACAGGTTGAGGTTTTATGGTTTTCACAGTTAGTTGAATAGATTAGGACGACGAACTTCGATGGGGTAAGACACATAAAGTTCTATGATCGTATTCCGGAGTCGGGACGTGCATTTCATGATATCAATTGACAGAACAGTATGACCATTTTCAGAGATCGGGTCAAAAATGCGACAAGGAAACAAATCAGCTCGGAAAATTAGGTCGATAAGATACATAATACTCATAGAAACGCCACACACACACACACCTTACTACAAGTTACATTCAGAATACACATTCAGACGCACCAGCGTGTCATGTGAAACAATTTGAAGCACGTGCAGCTAAACAAACAAGCGCGGCACAAAGATTCACCAACAAAGACGTACTGTCATAGTTTTGATCGGTATTTATTCACTCTAATTACAGACGTTTACTTTGAGGACTCAAAATGTTCACAACAGCTTGCTCAGTTGTGCAGTCACCTAGCCCAGGTCACCCCGAATTCACTGGACTGAGACCAGGTGACCACTAATCTAACGCCTAAATGCTTTAACGTAACGCATAATTTAACCATATCGGATATGATGTACCGGTATGACAATCGAGCGGTCATCCATGTTCTGATTTGAGCAATTGTGCACTGAGAAACCGAATGTATGATCTATAGTACTAAGGTGGTAGATGAGTCTCAGGTGAAGTGCCGTTTAATAAAAACTGAAACATCTAGGGTACCACCACGACATTCAATTGTCCATGAAGAGTCGATTTCATACTGCAATTGTGTGGTCCCTTTTCATGTATGGCACAGAGGCAGGAGAGAGACTATCGGTGTTCGAATACCGCCGTCTACGTCAATTTGCACTGGTGGGGTAACCGAATAAACAATACCGAGGTTAAACGAAGAGTAATGGGTAATCACTGTGGCCCACTGGAGCAAATACTTGACTTCCAGTAATTATTCTATCTGGAGCCTATTGTACGTATATCACCAGATAGGCTCTCTCGGCGTGCGATGTTTAGCGAGACAGGCAATGGGATGAAAATGAAGGAACAGAATAAGACCTAGCATAGTGAAAACCCTGACATACGTGTCGGATTAGGCTTTCCGATAACGATGCTCGGGATCGGTCAAATCGACGATTAGTGGTATGGCTGGGCACCTGAAAGATTGGTGGTCGTGTATCTCCTCAATTTCTCCGCAAATTTCATTTAACTGTATTCGGTATCGTCTAGTTTTCTTCTCTTTATTCCTTAATCCTAATGGACGGGCAAACTAGAACAACTGAGACCAACATACCAAAGCACATGGTCAATGGTTGTATGAACTGAATTGAGCTTACATCTCTGATTTGAATGAACAATTTCTGGGTGCCACGGGAAGTTTATTATTATGTCTACCGATGTTTTGGGCGAGCAAAACTTGATGCGTCCGCGAAACCGGGACAATCGATATATCAAAATTTGTAAGAACGGATAGTTCCGAATAATCCCGAAAACTATATTAGAAATCTATCATTTATCATCCGAAACGATTGTCAAACTGGGGCTCTTTCTTGGTTTAAAATACTGTATTCCTCCCGAGAAAATCAATCCGGCGGATTCACAAGCTCGTTTTAAATATTTATTCGATCAGTTATCGTGAGTGAGACCGACCTCAAAGGACACCAAAGCATGGTTTGAAGCAAGAGTTGTTTATCTGAAACGCCAATATATATGCATCCTATCTCGGCAGAGGAGCCTTCTAAACGACAATCACAAAAAAGCCTTAGAAGGCGTGAGATGAAACAAATATATCATCATTTTACAGCCCGACGAAGGATCTGGAGTCGTAATTCTGGATAGAATGGAATACATAGCGAAAATCGAAGCCATCCTGGAAGATGCATCTAAATTTCGAAACTGCAGCCAACAAAACAATTTGGCAAGCCTAGAAAGAACCATTTTACAAGATGAACAACTACTACTTGAAGCCTCACGGAAGCTAGGCTGTACGGTTTACTCAATTTACACAAACTCGGGATAGCCTTAACTGAGCAACTCTCCTCAACACAAGCTACTCAAATGGTTGAAAATACTAAGATCAGTCACGAACACACTGGCGCGCTACAATATTGAATAGTTTCGAATTAACCGAGTCTCTCGACAACATGGACACTAAAGACCAGCATAGCAATGACATCACTGTTTAACACCATGTCACCGCACGAAACAGTGGATTTCATCTGTGGTTGTAAATACCAAGAAAATGTCAATGTGGAAAATTCCTGTTACGGAGCTGAAATGCCTCATCCTGAGATGCACTGAAAACATATACTTCAAATTCCAAGGCACTTCTTTTCGTCAGGTTGACTGCGTTGCCACGGGGGTCCACTAGGACTCATACTGGTGGGCATCCTAATGCAAGGCTTTCTTGCAGCTGTTTGCACGTCGCCTGAAATCGACAATCGAACAGTCATACGGTGCCACCGACCCTGTCCTAGTTCACATATACCCACAACCACCCGTCCCCCAGGCAAACAGCTGTTGCCAGTTCATGGCACTTATACGTGTTCACGTGTGGGTGCTCGGCCACCTACCTAGGCCAAACTGAACGGCCACTTCGACTGAAAGTGACCGAAAATCGCCCACGGTGGGTGGACACTTTTGTCAACAAATCGGAACCAGGTCAAAGGTCATCGATTAAACAGACACTAGCCTCTTCTATCGCACGTCATTTGCTTGAGACAAAGCATCGGTTTGATCGAATTATGTACTGCATTCTCCGTGCTCCTTTTCAACACTAATTCACGTGTACTGCAGTTTACTAAAGCAATTGCGATTATGTGTAGGCAAAAGGAGTTATTCGTTAACTTGGCAAAACTATGACAGTTGTGAACTTATCAATGGTGATTTTTATCAATTTACTGTGATCATGAATAGTATATATGCAATATTATGTATGCATCCGATGAGATACAACGAAATATGTCCGGATTCAAATTGAGCAACGTAAACCTACTGTTATCTCTACTCATGAGTTTACAGTAACCGGCATCCTGACACAAGCGACCCGAATTGAAGATTAAGTTAGGACTCGACTAGGACAGGAGCTGCTTCGAGCCGAATGACAGCGATAACATCAAATCAGCAACACTGTGTGATACTATCCCCAAAACCACTCAAGGGTAGTGTTTATGTTTGCCAATAAAACTAACATCATATCCTTAGTTGTTGTGGGAAGTAAAGAAAAGAGCGGAAGTTAGGTCTTGGGAACAACAACGAAGTGATGTGATTTTTCAACTGGGATTTTCAGAATTGTTAAACTGACCTCAAAAGCACCCAAGGTTCGCGTGCATAGCTCGTTATAAGATTTTGTAGAGTTTGGAAGTTTAAAATTTTAAAGCGTAAACCTACCTCACACAAAATAGTTAATCGGTCGTTCGGCAAAAGGCCGTTGGCTTCATCCATTAGCACATCACGTCGGATAAACTTTTTGAATCCCCAGTCTTTCCCCTGTACAAATCGATAGGCACGTTGGCTTTCTGAAATCGAAAAGTAGCATTTCAGTGGAAACTATTATCAGAAATTGACCAGCTTCTTTAGGAAAAATTGATTCGTTTTTTTGTTTTTACGCATCGTAGTTTAGTAAAATTTAGCGCAAACAGAGGTTTCAGGAGGACCAAGGTACAAATGTCAATGCAACAGCTATGAAAACATGATCCATGGCATCTTATCTGGCCTCTCAGATTCGACGATTTTAATATTCGAGGGAACGATGACACTGGCTTTTAGAGGATGAGTTGTGATTTCAAAACCGGTTAATATAGATGTACCTTCATTATTTACTTATTTACATTATTTGATATGATATCTGGATGGAGTACGAAATTACTTCACATTTTATGACGACATAGAAACGAGGCAGTTTTGGAAATTCGTTCTGTAAACGCAGTCAACGTCCCTCGCCAAAGGAAACGTGAAGCAAGCTACAGAGTGAGGGCTAGTCCACCTGGTGCAGTGCACAGAAGTAACAACTCCTGAAGCTGGAGTTCGAATTCCAGGAGGTTCATTGTATAAAGATTCTTAATAATACGGGCGCAGAGCACAGTACGCCCAACGTTTTTCAAAGGTGTGAAACATGTTGTATCTGATTCCCGGATAAAAGTTATCCCGAACTATGAATTTAGAAAACTACAACGATTTTATTATAAAATGGATACCTCACCGATACCGGCAAAATTGTGCGGTTTCAGGATCAGCCACATCAATACATTTAGGCAATTCCAGCAAAAACAGATGAGCGATCAGTTCCTCTTCCATTCGTGTTTCTCGCTTTCCAAGTCACGCTTGATAATACAGCGGGACCACTTTTTTGAACGAAAAGATATAAATATATTGGTACTAGGCCAACGAGGGACAGTAATCTGATGCCATGTACGGCAAACGCACCAATTAATGTGAAAGCAGATAGGTCGACAGTATCCGACTGGGGATTTTGGCGATTCCGTCAAAGTTCAAGAACTAGTCAACTAACTGACTGATACATATTTTCAAAGAAAAAATGACTGAAATGTTTACCCACATTGATAGATTCCTGAACGTATGGTAATCGAAACTCACGGATACAACCCGTTTACATTTGATAGGCTTGTTTTGAAAACTCAAATCATGCACACTACGCTTATGCTTTTACTCAGAACAAATTTCTACGGGCATATTAGCCACCACGATATCGTTTTCATGTTTTGACGAACTAGTGGTTTTCACTAAGTGTGTCACGCGCGCGCAAGCATGAGATGAAAACAAGAAAAGATTGGTTATCGGGATCACCTCTTTCAGAACAGATGAGGCAGTCATCCCCAATCCAAATCGAATCCACTCGAAACCAGATATGCTATTCAGTTATTGGCACAATCCGGCAATGGTACACTTATGAGGATACAATGGATTCCACACTTGGAATTGGTGCGTTATACGTGGTTTGTTCCTCGAGAGTCTGCATTTACTTACGAGTATTATTAGGTCCCAGTTGCTTGCACCTAATGCGGATAATGAACAGTGATAAATCACTTGGAGGGGGTAACGGAATCCGTGCGAATGAGTACACTTCGTGAAAATGGATAAGTGATATTTACAGTGAAAACAAAAATCTCGTCTCCAAGATTAAGGAACGTGACAAAGTTTGATGATTTAATTTAGCGTCAGCCCTCATAGTTGACACGGACTCTCAAGGGAACCCACTGAAAAAAATAGCGAAGCATACCCATGGCTTTAGTTTCCTCCCGTTTGGCATTTAAAAGGGAAAACTTGAACTTTGCACGCGCTTCACTTTTGGTTCCGCAGTTAACAAGCAGTAGATAGAGCGAGAGGTATTCCCGGCTTTCTTCATCTAAACCCTTGGGATTGATTCGCAAACACCTAAATAAACAACAAAACAATGGAGAGTCGTCTTAGATGAATGATTGTGTACCATTTCAGTTTGTCGTTCGGGCCGCATGAGAAAAAGGAGCTCTTTACAACTTCACCCATCTCCTCGCGGCAAAAGCTGAAGTTGCTGATGGTCCACACGTACTTCATTTTTGTGACCCGTACCTATACAGTTTGGATGAAAGAGTAGAGGAATCAAAGGAAGTTGGAGTTACCTGTGTGTGACACCAGTACTCAGCTACAACGGGAGGAGTGAGAATATCCAAAGGGGGTGGTGAACTGGTTCTGCTGACGGTTGCCACTTGTCCGTCCGTGCTATCTAGCGTGGCCCGCAGGGCGTCCATCGCATAACCTGTAACAAATGAACAGTTTAATAGATTGATACATGATAAAAATGAATATCAAGATAGTCAGGTTGCCGTACAACCAAACCCATTTTTCTTGTTAGAAGAGGATATCGTCCTTGAAATAATGGAATCTATTAAGTGCATTGCTGAATGTGATGCAGCAAGGATTGGGAGGGCAAATGCCATTAAACAAGACTCATAGGAACAGCAACAAATCCAGATGCTGCATGTGATCACCTTAACCATTACAGCAAGAGACAGCGGTATGAGCAAAGTAATACAAAAAACTACGGCTGAGTTATATGTATTCACGATTAGTGACACAGCAGATTGTGTAATTTGGTGATGCAGTGATTTAATCGCTGTCACCGGCGTGCTCCGAGGTTTGAACCCCACCACCGCCACCCAGCTTTTGGTGGTGGAAGGCAGATTTGCTGTCATTCGATTCAACACTACACTTAAACTAGCGGGTCCTCAAGATGTTCTCCATTCCAAATCCTGGGATCAGGTTGTCGGTTTCCATCAGTGAATAACAGGCCTTCGCCAACATGGGGTCTACCCCGTCTGTTGTTCATCACCCAAAAATGTTTTAAAAACCTGTAAACTGTGTCCTCAAAAGCCACAGTTTCTCCTGGGTTGACAAGGCCTCAATTTTACCCCAAAAATGGAGTGCTCTTTACAAAGAATCCGCTGGTGAAATACTACTCGTCTTGTGGCGACGGTGTTTTCATCAGAATAGAGGGGCAAAGAGTTGATACTTGGGGTTGTAGTGGGGATTTAGGAAACACAAGTGGTGCATCGGAGAGGGCCCGAAACCCCTGATCTCAAATATATATATATATATATATATTTAGTACCAGCTTTAGGTTCGTGAACTCTTTTCACGACCCCCTAGTATTGGTTATGGGCTTAATTGAACGTTGGGGTATAACGGACACGTGGACTGTGCCACATGTAAGCGGCATTTCACTAATAGAAAACCAGTCGCTGATGAAAAGCCTTTCTGATACAACACACCGTTGCCAAATGGGTGAGATTTTGACTGGGTTCTGGCTATCAATCCCAAAACAATATTCTACTTTGTTTGAGAAAACTGATGGTATTGCATTCAAATAAAAATTCAGGGTCAGATTGCCGGCTACCTCTCATTTAACTATGAATACCACAACTAACAAGATCCTTTATCAAGCGCATTCCCACTAACATTCGCGGCTCGAACCCCAATATTGATTCTGTTCACCAATTTCTTCAGTCCACTTCATCTCTTGCTTTATTTTTATATGAAACAAGTTTCTTCTACAAACATTACCCATCTTCGGTTTCCCAATTATGCTTTTCACACTTCATTCATCCCCAAAGTTGATGTTCGTGCTTTTATCCATCATTCAATTGCTTATACCGTTCTCCCAAATAAATTTCATTGGCCGCAAGTTCCAGACTGTGACTTCAGTTCCCTTCTTCCAATCACTACTTCTGCAATGTATCATTCATCATCATCATCATTGTAAAGCGTAATACAGTGAAGCAAACTTCACTGATCGCTACCAAACTCGTAATGCATACAAAGTAAGTGAGAATGTGGAAACATAATAGAGATTGGGCCTAATTTTAGGGACAGAAAAAGAAGGTGAACCTCTAAGGTCAACACAAAGTACACAATCCAATTGCTGATACATACTGCTTCAAGCATTCTGGTCGGATAAGAAGTGACAGCAAGATCGCCAATGCTGTCGGTTTGCAACCAAGAGCTTTAGTCTCTTTTCTTCCCATTTTACCTCCTTTTATTGAATAAACAATTTTCAGGGAGGAAGCCGCCAATCAAAGGGCTGCCATTCAATACACACTGGGGAAGGTTTGGCGGTGGTGAGGGTATTCGAACACATTCCCGGGGTGATACTATAGTGACGATACCGCCAGGTCACTACCGCCCAACCATGTGGTTACGAAGTCTTTTGAACCCGAACCCGGAAGACGAGAGACATCTACTCTACCTACTTAATCGCTCTGGGCATCTCTTCATGACGCGTCTCCACGCCATCTGCTGACCTTCACGTGGCTTTCTCCGGTCTGCAATAGTCACAGCAAATGAGGCGCGCTGCAGTAGGCGACCGTCGGACATATGTAAAACGTTTCCTAACCGACGGAGCCTAATGGACGGCTGCTGAGATTTGCAGAGGCCATAGCAATCAAGCGCTAAAAGCCACTGCTGTCAACAAAAGGAGGTCTACATCAGTCTGGCATTGCCCTGGTAACCAAGTAAGCGTAAGAGTGAATTGATACCATGTTAGATTATCAACACCTGTGATATATAAACTGTTTTGTATTCTGCAGTAAGCACCAGATGAGATGCAGCGAAATGATTCAGGAATTAAATCATGCTCGCAAAGGACCAAGCGCCTCAAATAGCTTCTGCTGAGGAAGTCCTACCCACTGCCTTCTCGTGGCGGAGGTGTTAACACTAAAGTAGGAGGATAAAGACGACTGCTCGGCGCTTTCCACCGGGTTGGCTGACCACTGGTAGTCAGTCTAGGGGAGTTGGCTAAACCCTGATTTCAAACCACCGACACCTGGCGTAAGAAGCTCATAGTGGCACCAATCTTCTGCGCAACCGAACCGGTCTCAAAAGTTAATCCTAGGAGTTGACCACCGTAATGCTCACCGGCAGGTGCGAGGCTCAAGGGCAACCTGGGTACCCTGGATAGTTGGCCGCATCCGAAAGGCGTATGAACTGAACCCC
>UZAN01055936.1:0-11040 GCA_900618425.1 Echinostoma caproni | reverse complement strand
CCCATTCTTCACATAATATGGTGTTTACCGTAACAAGGAAACAAAAAATACAAATATTTTTGCAACCATTTGGCAAAAAATAAAAGTTCAAATAGGAAAATATTTCCTTCTAAAAGTGTAGCAGAAGCTTAATCACTCTTCTGGGTTTTTGTTTAGCTTTAGGAGAAATGTGAATATTAATTCAACGGCACACAGATTGAGCAGATCCAGTGTTGTTTTATGGCAGATACTATCGCATTTTATGTTGTTTGTTTTCGGAGAATTCGATTCAGACACTGGGGTATTTGAGCTGCTCGGGGTTTTATTCCTACGAGTCACAGAAGGGGAATTTACCCTCAAATCAACTCTGTTTGATTGTAGTCTTGAAAGGTTCCTTTTCACCCCTAAATTATTCAGCGCATTGGTAAATGTTTCTTACTAGTTCAACCATAACAAAAAGTGTGCAAGCACACAGACACACACATGCTTCCTCACTCTTTGTTAGAACCTTGATTAATCCGTCATTATGTGCCAAGATGTCCAGGACAAAAGGTACACATAAACACACACCGACTGACAGACGGGCATGAATCCACATTCCTAAAGTTGATGCAGTTCAAAAGGAAAGAAAAGGTCAAGCTGCGCATGCCATGGAGACAACAATCTGTCCCGTTATTTTGAATTGAGGAATGTGCCCAGCCATAATTCCTGGAGAGACGAAGAATAGTGGAAAATTCACAGTGTCTTGAATGAGCTAACAAAGACAAGCAATCCCTGTATCATACAAATCTGGATTGTGCTGAACAATGGTGTAGAATCTCAGTGAACTAAACCGATTCAATGGACCTGAGAGAAAGGAAAATTATCAAGTATTAATCGTCCGTGCCATTTCACCTTTTATGGTGCAGCAGATAAAGGGAAATTCAATTAAATGTAAGATTAGTAAAGTTGGCCTTGTTTATTAAGTTATTTATGAGTCAAATCCGAATTGATGTATTGTCTACTAAGTAGATGGAACAGGATAAAAAAGTACAGACAAATCGTATATCGGGTCGTATACGTAGCAAATAAAACATGAACCGAAAATTTGAGAAGCGTTTATTGCATAGCTGTTTTGGCTTGATTGAATCTCATTAGCAGTGTGAATTTACAGAACAAACTGCGGTTTGAACCAGGAAACCCATAGATAGGAGGCAAGAGTTCTACTCATTTTACCTCTCATGTATGCATTATATAACGTGCAGTTTGAATGTGATTAGATATTTTTCACTAAGGACTACATATTGGTTAAAAACGGTTGGCTGGATCAAAACGTTGTTCATATTCTTTACCGCAAAACAAGGAATTACTTTCAAGGTCGCATCGAGAGGATGTTACGGACTGAATTTTGTTTCAAGCGAATTGTGCTACACTCCTTCTCCGGGCAAGCAACCATTACACACAGAAAACGCATGACATTTTTAATGATGTTTTGAATGTGTTTAACTTGAGCTGCTGCCCTTGATTCGTCTTATCCTTCGTTTGGATCAGCCGGGTGCATAGCGGAGGCCTGATTTTCTGAGCCTTGGTACCAACGCTTTAATTCCTTTCTAAGTATGCATGTGACATACTCCTGTCTCTGAGTTCTGTAAACTGGATGCCATGTTTCGTTATTGTTTTCGACTCTTTCTCTTCTGTAGAAACTATTTCTTGAACCTGTGCTACTGATAAGTTCACTGATATGTTGAAAGTAGCTGAGTTTTGATTTAACTGGCTGGATGAGTAATAATTGCACTTAGGAATATTTTTTTAAGATCAATCTCATCTAAGGTCCAAGGTCTGTGAAAGAACAAAAAGCTCTCCCGAAAACGTCTCTCAAGGATTGTTTACTATCAATACATAATTTTCAAACCAGCTTCAATTGATTCGGAACGGTTTTGAAAATTTCCCTTTGAACCCTTTGAACCGAGGTGTTTTAATTGGTTTAATGATGCGTTCCTCTTTATTCCTGTTAGCAATCGAATTCGTTTATAAAAATCTACCACATTNTATAAAAATCTACCACATTGTTTTGTATACCTTCTAGTATTTTTGGAAAAATAATGAGGAATGACCGCGAACATTGTTGCTACAAATGACGAAGAATTATTAAAACAATAAATCTCACAGACCAAAAAAGCATTGGTTTTAAAAACTACTCAGTAAGTTTCTTATCTCTTTTGTTTGAAAACGCACATGACCTGGGCTCAAATGAATCTAAGAATCTTCAGTAAATACAACCTATGAATGATCTTAAATGCCAGTAAACATAACCCGCTTTTTACACTATTCCAATTCAACTGCAGGAACATATTTCGCATGAATAACGTGGCCCAAGTTGATTCATTTATTTAACCTCAATACCAAACATATCACCTATCCCATATCCAACTAACTTTAGCATTGCTCATTTCCACTAGAAAGATAGGGCAGTTCGGCACGAAAGCTAATGTTAGCAAACTGATTTGGTCTTCAGTTCACTGCTTCCGAATGTTTCGAATACACTTTTAGTCTTTCTATATATCAGCGTTCATGGGAACCCTTGATTATCATTTCAATGGCAATAACCAGAACACATATCAAATACTTATTAAACACCATGCAGAATAATCTATGGGGATCCTCCTTTGGAAAAACCTGTTTGGGTTAATTGTGTCTCTTATTCTTCGAGATAAGCAAGCTATAAAGATTTACAGTAGAGCAGTAAACTACGTGTTCTTTTATTTATCAGTGATTTTCTCCTGTCATACTTTTCTGTTCCCCTGCGGTATATCCTAGCCTACTAGAAAATGGTTTCAAACTCTTCGCTACGACTTGACGCTGATAATTCGTATTTCCCTTGTCTCCATAAAAAAGCTTACCGCAAAACTGGGTTATCTTCGTATAACCTCATTTAAGAATAGCCATACCTGCTCCAGCCGTCCCTTTAATCCCGATCTATCTATCTATCGTTCCCATGCACCAACCAGATCCGATGTCTTAGCGCTTAGCATCCCGTACAATCATTTACGGAAACTCATTAGTACCATATTTCGCTGGTACTCTAACTGAAAAGAACACGATTTGCACGGACTAATTGTAACTCTACACATATGATTCCCTTTCGTTTACTAATATCATTGATGTATAAGATTTTTTCATCATAGTTATCCCTATTAAAGGTGAACAAACTTTTGACCGAAATGTAAGCACATTTTTATTACATAATTCATTAAAACACAATGCAATACAATACAAATCCTGTTATCGCCGGACCCACAGAAGTCGACGGGACTGAACGGAATTACTCCGTCTTCCTCGGATGTGCAACCCAGGACTGACCTCCCCTATTCTTCTGTCTGTCCAACAAATTGGGGTGTTTCAAACCTTTGCAAAAGAATTGAGATAGTTGTTATTCCTCAATAGGGGGTGGCCTCATACACATCTTTCTATTACATTAGCCATCTAAAAGGTTATACTAGCATTCGATGCGGACTAGCTCCACCGGCAACTGGAGTATAACAAGCTGTTTCGACTTGGGCAACGCGCCTTTTCATCCAGTAGTCTTCTGGTACCAATTGCGTATGCATGATCAACAGAACTCAGCAGCCAGGGGGAAACCCATGTGACGTTGCTTGACATAACAAAGCCATCCGATTGTGTCTGGCAAGCAGCTGTGCTGCGTTAAATACCGAAACTTGTTTTTTCTTATGAGATTGGAGCGAACAACACGTTTTCAAAACGACCCTGGTATTTGCATCCGGGTTGTTGGGATCGTGTCTCATTCAGTAACTATTAGTTCTGTGAACACATATATCGGAAACTACTTTAATTCTTAGCCCGAATTCCGATAAGTAGCCTTTCAGCTTTGCGCGTATGTCGCGTTTATTCCCAGTAACCTTATAAAGTGGGGTTTAGGTAGAATGACTTATCAGTATATTCCAACAGCTTTTCGTTTCTCGATCCGGGAGACACGGAAATCGAAGTGATATTAGGGTTGCACCGCAAACCTGCTACGTAACATTCTGTTAAAATCGTGCACTGAAATATTAGAAGTCAAATAATAAAGGGTGTTAAAATATCAATAGAATGAAAAATTTAGTTTAAATGTGGCATATATTCACTCTGTTGTCTAATTCAAATTAAAACAAAATACCGATTGATAGTTGGGATCATCGAAATAAATCAAGTCAAGTCCAGAATCGTTTTATACGCCTCGAGGAGTGGATATTCACCACCCACATAATCACAGTGTATCACAATGAAAAAAGGATAGATAATACAGCTATCAAAGTGAAGCGGATAGCAAAATCTTAAACCCTAAGGCATACTATAGTGCTTGGTTTAGATTAGCATTTCGAGCAGATTTCCTGCTATGAGTTCATGTTTTGTGAGAAATGTGGCGAGACACGGGACAATAAGGCGCCCATAAGCCTCAGTGAATAGCTTTGTATGTTTATTAGTTGAACAGGTGGATGAATAAGAAAGGCACTGATTAAGAGCAGGATATAGTATGAATTTGAAAAGGGTGTTGATGAGTAAACCTTTCCAGTTTTATTCATTCCACAAATATCAGTTTTGCCTTGTTCAAATGACTAGATCATTTCAGGAATGCGTGATATTTTTCTCTACATCCATTCAACAGATCGTTTGGGATAGCACATGCCGTGGTTTGTGTAAAAGGATCCTACCAAAAACGTGGCAAGGATAATGTAACAACATCTAGTTTCGGAAGAGCTGTTGATGTGCATTCGACCAATGACTAAAATTAGTAATTCACGACATCAACGAAACGAGTGGAGTAAAACACTCTATGTCTGTATAGAATGAAACCTTTGAGAGATACTGGCCCAATCATCCAAACTGCTTCACTTGAAGTACGACTTCTGATAACTGTACCCCGTACCGTACCGTACGTCCTCTAAATTCTCTTAGTTCCTATGATACCATTCCAAAATGAAATGAAAAGCTTTATAGAAAGTCTGTGTATCATAATATTATACAAAAAATTATTTTCGTGTCCACGATAAAATTGAGACAAAGCTATCCATAAATTTGATTTCAATCAGTTTTTCATCATCATCATCATCATCGTAAAGTGAGATACAGTGAAGCGAACTTCACTGATCGCTGCCAAGCTCACAATGTACACAAATCAAGTGACAAATCACAAGATGGAGAGGGATGAGGCCTCGTTAGAGGAAGGCAAAGAAAGTGAACCTATATGGTCAACAAACAGAGTACATAATCTAAGTGCGCATACATACATTATCAAGCATTCTGATTTGATAAGAAATGGCAAAAAGAACGCCACTGCTGTCGGTTAGTCGCCATATCCCTCAGTGTCTATAACCAGCCAGTTGCAGAGTCTTTCGAACCCCAACCTGGAAGACGGGAGTCACCGACTTTACCTAATCGCTCTGTGCACTTCTTCATGCATCGCTTCCACGTCATCTGTTGACTTAAACGCGGTTTCTTCCAACCGGGAGCCGCAACTGCGAATAAGGTGCGATGCCGCAGACAATGGCTGAGAATGCGCAATACGTGTCCTAACCAGCGAAGCCTATTAATCTGAATTCGATGGGACAACGAATTTTCCATCGAATCATTATCAAATACGCAACGCCTTACCTCCGAGTTGCCCACACGCTTGCTCCATCCAACCAGCACCAAACTACGTAAATATCGGCAGTCGAATACTTCAAGACGAATATCTTCCACACGCAAATTTAGGGTCTCGCAACCATAGAGCAGAACTGACCGCCCACTGGCGCAGTATATACGACATTTTTGTTTCAACGAAACATCGCGTCTGCACCAAAGTTGCTACAGTCCTGCGTAAGCTACCCGAGCCTTGGAAATGCGGGTGGTTACTTCATTGCTTATGCTACCGTCATTTGTCAAGCAGCTACCTAAGTAGGTGAAATATTCCACTACAGCTAATTCTTGACCATCAAGCATCAGCGCAGGGGTAGACGACACCCAGTCTTGTAGGATCACTTTGCAATTTGAGGGTGTAAAGCGTAAGGCTAACGGAGCAACAGAATTTGAAAGTCTGTCAAGAGTGTTTTGCGCATTAATGAAGAACGTTTGGGATGCCTACTTGAGTTTCAGTGGACTAGAGTTTTTACTGAATATTATTCTTGATAGAGCCACACAAAGTAATTTTCAGAATCCTACTACTCGTGAACAGTATAACAGTATATGTACAGTATATGTAGAAGGTTTCATGATTTACAGAGCAAACGAAGACTGAGCTGAAAAACTAAGATGCACTAAACAGGTGTTTTGACCTGATCGCGTCTTATCAACATTGCGAATCCTGTGACAAAAATGACAATCGAAATGAGGTTCTCACAGGCACAACGTTGATCACCAGACAGCTAATTAGACCGCTTTTGATTTCTCTTCTGTACGGTCTAGTATACAACCCTTTTCTGCAAGCTTAATGCGGGTATCACTAGTTGCTCATCCCAGCACTAACCCCCAGGATTATGACTCGATTGGAAACGCTTTATTCCAATATGTAATAACATTTTCCGAGTGTACTACTTTTTCAGAATAATAATGGTTTTAAATTGACGTAGGAGCATTCTTTCGTTGAAACTGAGTGGATGTACTGTCTACTTGCGAAACGTTTATTCTTATTCACGAAGGAGTAATTGAAACGGAATCAAGGGATGACGATCTTAATGGAAAAAAAGCAAAAGAACAAAGTTAAAGTTAAGCAGTCAAACCCTCCCTGTTCTCTTCCCTAATAAAAGCTGTGCTCGTTTTACTTGCCTTAATGCACTCATGCCTGCCTAACTGAAATCAACCGTGACTGACTTGACCGATGGTATCTAACGATACTTCAGTTGTTCAACTACGAATCTAACTCTCAAGACATTCTCTATTGGTGCAGCAACCCGTTTTCTCCGTAAAATTTATTCTTGAACGTCCAATGTGGAGATTTCACAATTCCCAATACACAATATTACACTTAGCGTCATGCAAAAGACGTATGACAATGGTTGAATCTCTGATATAATCTCTTATCGTTAATTCTAATTACAAAATGATGGCATCTTTATTAGTTCGTTTGATGAAAAATAATCTAGATGATACAAAATAAATTGGAATTTTACCCACATATCTTTGGAAAATACAAGCATATGATTGTGAAAAGTTTGTGAATCCCGCCCAGCTCTATTAATTTACCCATTCAGAATATAAAATCTCCACTTAAATCACATTTCAAATCTGTTTAATTAAGAAACGAGCCCAGTTTAGGTTTCTTTATTGCTTTGAAAACCAATCCGTCATACGGAAGCATTTCCATCATTCCCAAACATTCTGTATTTGAATTAAATTAGGTTTATGAATCGTCCTTCCTTCCTTTCTTGTTTTTGTGCCGTAACACAGTGTGACCGAACTTATTGTCTAGTTGAAAATGGAACTGAGTGAATCTGTGCCCGTGAAAATGAGATACAGACTATTGCTCAAAGTTCGAAAGCAAGATTTGGCCTTCAATTTCCCGTCCAGTAAGGCTGACAAACTTCCTTTAGTATGATTCGAGGCTCCCAATAGTATTACCAAGCTTCCTTTGAAACTTTTCGTGCGATCCTTTTCATCTCTCTGTCTTTTAGTCATGCCTGCAACATGCCATGCAATCTGGATCGTCCGTATGTAACTTTTTATCATCCCTACAAATAAGCTTCCCCATCCATTGTTTTTAAGTCATTGGTTCTTATGTTTGATTACCTATACAAACTTGCAAACTTGCAAAAGTTATACACACTACAATACAACACAATGTGGAATATCTGATTGGACATCAACCGAGCATCTGTTTCATCTTAGTTAATTCCACAAACGAAGTAGCTGAAGGCACTTACTCTATACTGCTGACGTTCACTTAAGATTGTCAATCAGTGATGACAGAACTCGCCAAGAATACATCATAGGATTCCTGTGACTTAGTGACTATAGTTAAATACCCAAACTTGGCTTGGTTACGTGTGGTACCACTCGACGTCAGTTCCCACATCACAAACGTTTCTGTTTCTAAATACAAATGTGACCAGATACAAAGCAACAATCGTAAATTAATTTTATCAGCTGGTGATCTCAAACGATTGCTGCAATTTTGCAAAGACGACACAGCTAAAATTCAGCGACGACCTTTGTAGATAAATACAGTGGATAGTAATGGGATCTCCCCTGGGTGCACTTTTTCCAAGTATCCTCATGGATAAGATGGATATTAACATCCTCAAATGAACAATCGATCACTTTTCATCATACCAGCGATACATAAATGACATTTTATGCTTTATCGATGACAGTGCGGACCTGGCAATAATCCGGAAAGTATATAATGTAGCTCATCCAAACATAAAATTTACTCCAGAGAATGAAGTTAACAAGCATTTCTCGCATATCTGGGCGTTCTATTAAGGCGCTGATTCAGCGCACCATACACAGGAAACCATCCCGGAATAATAAGTGCATCGATTTCAGCTGCTATGTGCCAGTGGAATGGAAAATAAACCTCATCCAGGTTCTCGCTACAAAAGTGCGGAGAATACGTACAGACGATACCATTGAGAGTGAACGGAGATTTTTTCGAAAGGTTTTCCTTTAAAACGGATACCCCGAATGATTCGTGCAAAACATTTTGTCACCGGATATCAGAAAACATCGTTGAGAAGAAACCGGCGATATAACTACCGATATGGTGACACGTAAACTGAGTACGACTGTGAGGAGAGCATTCCTCGCAGGAAAACATCGCACTGCGTTTACCTCCGAATAGTGAGGTGATTAGAAATATCAACAGTTCGATCGTTTCACACCTTGCAGAGTCTAGCACGTGGTTATTATGGTCGAATCCTTTCAGCTTCTCTACTTATTTCGCGATCTTCGATTTAAGATGATTAGGAGTCGCACTCTGTAAGTAGAGAAGTAGTTTCTAGTTTTGTACTTACAAACAAAGATATTCTTTTCACTACAAAATGTTTACGGGAATAGTTGAAAGGTCTTAGATGTAACCCTGTAACAATCCAATGGCGATGCAGCAAAATGTGTCCGCACAAGTGAACTCCCAGTTGAGTCTATTAATCCTCGTACATCGGTTGCTTTGCATATATGCTTGCATACATTACACACTGTAACCGGAAAAATTCACTAAAATTTATTCAACCCCCGATAGCAAAGAATTGATTTTTAGTGGGCTTTGAATGACAATATCAATTATTTTGGGGGCAGTGATTTGGACCCGATGAGCGGAATTGCTGTTTAGTGCAACGCGAACCTTATGGTTCCTAGTTTAGACCTAGATCGGGTTTTATCTGCGAGACTTTATTTTGATCGGGTACAGTAAGGTGAGAAGGGTTAGTTCGATATAAATTCGTCTGGTGTTTCATCAGATAAGAATTATGACTTAGATGTATGCCATTCTGAGGTCATAATACAACAGGTGCCTGTCAAACGGTTTGGAAGAATACATGCATCCCCTTGTGAGAGTGATCACAAACAGCCTCACCTCCGAGAGCGCTGGACAATCGTTTTATCTTGTTTGAGACTTGTTAGCAGTGTGCCCATCTTGTGTCCCTGACAGGTCTCAAACTGCGAAACTTTGAGCTGGGAGTCAAAGCATTATCTCAATACTGCCTGGTCGACGTTCAGTACGTTGAAAAAATCGCTCATTTAATTCATAATATCCTGTTTGGTTTAGCCCCTTGGAATATTAATAGGCATTGGTAAAAGTCTAAAGTGTATGTTTCGCTCCTTGTGAAATCGATAATTTCCCATCATGTATATGTACTTATGAGCAACAAAAATGACACACAAACAAGACCTCAGACGGTGCTTCCTACCTGTGAATGATAGAATTAACTAAACCCAACACGATATTCTAAATCCTCACTTTAATTCAACGTGCAGCAAATGTAAACTGCGTATCTGACCCGTTTTTCAATAAGTTACATCACTTATACTCTTCAATAAAGTTTATGTGAAGAACAACATTCCGTCTTTATGCAATCATGCATTCATTTATCTATTCGTTCGGCGTTCTTATTTCTTGAAGGTTCTGTACCGAATTTCAGAATTTTCAAGCCTACAAGATCACATCAATCCACGAAAAACATGAAAAGGGCTCTTCCTTTATAGTTGGTCTGATCGATATCTACTCCCCTGGGCCAAAGTCGCTGTAGGATACTCGCTACTCATGAGTAGTATGAAGAGATTCCTATGGTTAGAGCCATCGAAAAAGCTTTAGCGTAGGTCCAAAAATGTACTCTAATTATTATTAACTTATAACGAAACAAATAATTGGCGAGTTATCGCTCACTGATTCGCCGAGAAAACGTTTGCATATTTATTTCGATGTCTGAGTATGAGAAATAGAACCCATACTCATACAGAAACCTCGTCCAATTAATAGCATCTCCTTTCTCTAAAGGAATCAAAAACTTCATACAGTCTCTTATTTATTCGGTTGCAATAAGCTTCTACGTTGTCCTTGTGTACCTCGTTCTTTGATTAATGAAACCTCGTGAGTGATTCCCTATTCGTCTGCCATATTTTCTCGTTGTACCGTCTCGTCCATTTCAACAATTCTGCAAGGGTCAGCGACCTGCTGATCGGGAGCAATAATCTTAAACAAACATGTTTTACAGCAGAACAGGCACCACAAAATTTCCTACTTTTCTGAGAACCGACACATGTTGCCTAAGGAATGACAAAAGGACTAAAGAGACAATCAATTTCATCAATAATTTAAGTTTTGGAAGCCTACAAAAAGATGCCTGTTTGAATCAACAGCATTTCCTTCATCGGTAGGAACGGAATACGAATCCGTCCAGTGTGCTGCCAGATTTGTACATATTCTATGGGTAAACAATTAAACAAAGTTAATTTAACTTATTTGCAGTACAGCTTTGGAACATTTGGATATGCTTAATATAGTTCACACTAAAGGTGGAGACGTTATCACTTATGTGCACCGGTCATGCCATCACGCCGAGACTGCACCTTACGTGGTGTGATGGCTTGCGTGCCTCCATGACCCTGACAGCT
>UZAN01055934.1:0-10631 GCA_900618425.1 Echinostoma caproni | reverse complement strand
TGAACGTTTATTCGTGTGCTCCACGTTAATTCATATTGCTCATTCTGAAAGGAGTAACTACAGCATCTCCGCAGTTAATTTGTGTGCCTCGACGATGTCCGTTCGACTTTGGCGTGTACATCAGTTCTGGGTGAACTACCAATAGCAGACCGCTTCAGTCCAGTGTGAGTCAACCGTCTAAGATTAGACCAACCAAGCCCCTACACGTTCCAGTTTACGGTTATCGAGCCAGCAACCAACAGTATCGATCAAACAACAGACGTATTTGAAACAGAAGCCACGTGATTCGAAGAACAAGGAAGGCGATTGGTTGATACCAGTTTAAATCAGTGATATTTGTATGTACATATTGATTTCTCCCACGTTTGGGGTCTTTTTCCTGCGTCTCGGTGACGGGAGATTCCAGCGCACCATTGCTAATGTGAATCAGTGTTTCATTTGCGACTGTGATTCGTGACTCGTAATCCGTACTTGCTTTGATTACTACATTTTTACATTGTTAATAATTATTATTACATTATTGGGTTCCTGGTCGCTGCAAGCAGTTTAATCATCAGGGGCCTGAGGTCGATCTGCTCCCTGAATCACTCCGGTTTACCGCACACACCAAATCCCACACTATTGGTTGCTTGATTGATTTTCCAACAACTCCAGAGACCTGAATGTTCAGCCTGATGACGAAACGGTGAGAGATGATGAAGTGAGATGGCATTGTCACTCCGAACATTTCCGGGTGTCATTGGCCTCATTATTCAGAGTACATCCTGACACTAACGTTTTACATATCCCAAGCTTTCAGGATTATCTTTATTTCTGGGAAGTTAGACGACAACCAAATGAAAAACCGAGGTGCAAAATCTCGTCAAATTAAATATTATATTTGAACAAATCTAACGAACATTATTTAAACGAGGACAAAAGTATTGCACGCCTCATGGGATTATCCCGCTCAAACCAGTTTATTGCTAACTGAAGTGAACATTCCATCTCAAACTTTCACACGTCTCGCTATATACTCTTTAGAAGTTCTGAATAATTTCCCAGCATATATTGTCACATTCCTTAATCAACAATGCCTCTAGTTCATGTTTTTGGGTGGTGGGTATAGTTGGGTAGGGATATCCCAAATGTTCTTATTGTATTCCAGTCTCGGTTGTACGCTAACCACATCATAAGTGTGATGTCAAGAACAAAATAACCAGCATTTTGTTCGATATTAAATTTGTATCGCAGCGGTAGCGGCAATAATCGAAGTAGGTACGGATTACGAATCGCGGTAGCAAATGAAACACTGATTCGCATTAACTGGAATCTCCCGTCTTCCAGACGTGGGAAAAAGACCACAGAAGTAGCGGTTCATTTATTGAGAGAAACCAATGAGATTGAATAATGTTTAAATAGAAATATCAGCGGTTGAATGGATATCAACCTATCGCCGTCCTTATTCTTCGAATCACACGGCTTCTGTTTCAAATACGTCTGTTGTCTGATCGATACTGTTGGTCCATGGCTCGATGTCCATAAACTGGAACACGTAGGCACTCGGCTATTGCCATCTCGGAGGGCTGACTCAAAGCAGTATCTTACTGAAAAATACAGTGCAGACGTTTGATACCGTTGGTTGCATATGCATAGTTTCGTGCAATCCACGTAGTATTGGGGACTCCGTGAAACCGTTGCTCGAGATGGCACCACATACCACTATTATGGAGTTTTAACCATTAATCCATTTAAAAACTATCTCTATTCTCGCCATAGATCGTGCAGGCAGTAGTAGTTCCACTTATCAGGCCCAGGTAAATTGAATTTCGTTTCCTCCTCAAAAGCCGAGGAAATCCCATTTACTTTTCCCAGTTTTCTCCGTCCGGACACACAAATTATTACGTATTCTAAGGGAAACAGTCGTGAATAAGCTTGTTTGTGGTGATTCATCCACCGGGTTACACATCAAAATTTATATTATAATATATAATAAAGGCTATTTTATAGGTTTGAAACACTGAGTTCCCTCTATTCATTTCATCACCACAGAGAGAATAAAGATGTGGCAGAATGTAAACATTTCGCTTAATCTTCTAAACCGCTGAGTTCAAACGTACAGACATATATATGCATATGGGGTTGTTCAGTTATGATAAATGAACGTGCACAAGCATGTAAAGTTTACTAAATAAAGAAGTAAGAGGTCAACTCCACGGAAAGTGGATTGATTGTATCAAAAACGTTTGTGCGCATAAGTGAAGTAATGGAAATAGATACGAATTACGGATCATGAATGATCGTGGCAACTGAAGCACCGAATCGCCCTAGCAATCGTATGCCGTCACGAAGACGCAGAAAAAAGGCCATAGAAATAGAGGTTCATATATTGAAACAGATCAATAGTATTAAGTAATATGCAAATAGAAATATCATCGGTCCAACGAATATCAGCCAATCACCGCTATCGTTCTACGAGTCACACGGCCTCTGTTTGACCAGTTTAGTTGTTAATCGATCTAAACCGTTGGTCCATGGCTCGATGTCCGGAAACTAGAACTCTTAGCCGCTTGGCTGGCGTTATCTGGGCGGGTTGACTCAACACATTTCACCCCTTCAAAAGAGCATCTGCTCTTCTGGTAGACCTTCGTGGTGCCAGCGGATTAGTTTCTTCGGAAGGCATTCCAGAAGTATTGACTTGCTGGTTTGGGATCTCTGTATCTGGCAACNGGCTGACCTTTTGGAATGGATTCAATGTCGGTGATTGTTGTATTCAGTAGAACTCGTAATATACACATAAGTAAATCCTTTTTAATTAGCAGAGAACGATAGTAACGTGATTCATGAAAATTAGCAGAAGCATGTCCTCAGCCGGTACTGGCCGTACAAGTAATCTGCAGTCATCCAATCAATACCAAGCATACACGTGGTGCAGTCTGATTGGTCAATGTAATCAAGGTTGCATGTGAGGAACGTCCATATCACGTGCGTGTATGTCTGTGTCTGTGTGTGTGTGTATCGAGTATTGATGTTGCGCGTTCAAGGGGGCAATGAATACAAATGTTATCGAACAAATGCGTTAAACAGCACAACAGTGATTTTCAGCATCCTTCCCGGAACCCAATACACTGCAGTGATAATTGAGACCTTCGTGATTTGGGCGGTTTAACCAATCTTTCTTTGGTGTTGGGGTGCACCACATTCCTCCACCGCTATACTAACTTTTTCACACACACTCTGACATGGACTTCTTAGTTGCCGATGCAATAACACTCACAGCCTTTACCAAATTCTTTGCCGTACCGTGCTAGCAGGGTTGTGTGCACGTATTTCCGACACTGGTGAGATTATTCGTGATCAGTCGCCGCCGCCGCTGGGTTCGGACAGTCGGTAGTTGGTAGGAGTTTAATGACGCGTATGGCGTTAAGTTCCAAGATTCATTGAATGTTCTCAATGACCAGGAAGCGAACACGGATGAAGCATTTATTTCTCTGATCTCACCAAAAATGACCCTTCCCCCAATAATGGGAGATTGTGACCCGGAACAGCATGGAACAGCAAAGGCGTTGAGCGAACTTTGGCTTCGGGACAAATCAATCGTAATACTTGAGTAGAAATGATAGATTCCATACTTCCTGTATCCACAAAGAATTTGTGCTATACACCAAACTGTACTATCACATCTTTGTATATGAAATGGGCACACTAACTTTGGACTCGTAATGAAAACTATGGGCTCGTGTCTTGCTCGGCTGATGGCTGTGGTAGGTTACAGTGGGGTTGATGTACACTGTCTCTGTATGCCGCCACTTTTTTCACACTCATGGCCATTGGGATTTCGGAATCGAGGCGTGGAGCGCAGGTGGTAAGCTCCACATGATGGGCGTGGTTTGATTGGTTGCTCAGAACCAGAAATGTCACGTTTTGGGGTGGATGCATGTATGGCCATTGGAGGTCGAACTGGTTCCTGGCTGTGCCGTTGGAATAGAGAGACCGCTTCGCTGGATTGCTTGCATCAGACCATCATGTTGTTTACAGATCTTGCATACCTCTGCGACCTGCAGGTTCTTCTTTTCCAGGAATTTCCATTGCAGTGTCAACTTGGTGACACTTGCCACCAGACGGCCACACAGTTGTTCCTTCAAAAGATAGCCGTAATTACAATGTGCCACTTGTTTGTTCAACTGGAGGATGAAATCACGAAGAATATATTCTAAACGTTACAAGAAATTAAATTTGACCAATTCCCGAGCCTGAAACTCAGGGGGCAGCATGTGATCAACAATCAGCTGCTTCAAGAAGTTCTGGGAAGTTTTACCGGAGCCTCAAGAAATGCCAAGTTCTCTAGCAAGGAATAGAGGTCACTGTCACCCGCAGTGAGAAATAGGGGTGATTGGTATGACTGCATGATCTGATCGGTGGTGCCGGTTTCGATCACACCGCACAAAATTAGAGCAATATCAGTCTGTTAACCGTGCTAATCAGTTGCCATGCCAAAATACCAACGCAAGATGACAGGCAGTTTTAAAGTTGAGGGGGTGTCTGACGTCCGCCACGGTGAAAGCGTGTAGGTGAAATATTTTATGGTGAAGTGTGGTGATCCTAACTTACGGGACAACGCCGGCCACGGTACGACCCGTGACAGTTTTTGGACAACGAACCACTAGCGAATCGTGCCGACCAATCAAATGTCGTACAGTCCAGACAGAAGCTGTATGACATCACGAATGCAGGCAGACGATTGATGGATACCTGTATAACCAATAAACATCCTCTGTACATGTTATTTAGGCCCATTGATTTTTTCCAATGAAGGAACTTCTACTTATGTGGTCTTTTTCTTGCGTCTCGGTTACGTGAGGTATCAGCGTGCAAGTGCTAGTGCGATTCAGCGTTCCAGTTGCGTCCGTGGTTGGTGATTCGTAATTCGTGATCTGTGCCTAGTTCAACTGTTACATGAAGACAATATTTTTTGTATATTATCGTTGAAATAAAAGATAATCCGATGAAATATCATATTTTGGCTTCTCTCTTGGTTATCGTCTAGATTCTCAAAAATGATCTTATGCATGGGACCGGGGATAAACACGGGGTGTATGTTGTTTCATTTTCAAAACACTAAATTTTCATATTTGCTTGCTTGTTCTCAACAATAGAAGGCAATAATTCAAGCATTCCGATAACGTCCTATTGAGTGCATTCTCATTAGACAAGTATCGCACAATATGACATCTATCCATCACTGTTGATTTTGGTCTCTGTTGTTTTATATTCGATTCTTTCCGAACTAGCATTTGACACAGTGTGTGTGTGTGTGTGTGTGCGTCTGTGTGTGTGTGTGTGTTTGGTGTGTATGATGACTTGTCAGATGAAGTCATAGTCATGTCACATTCGTTATTCCGGTGTTTCGCAAGATTGGAGAGACAAATAATACGTACTTGAAACCGTTTTCGTAGCCTATAATTGATACGGCACACACATCGTTTGACAGATCGGAACGATCTTTTTGCAAAATATACCGCCTCAAACCTCAAGGGGTTTCATTTGCAGAAATAAATGCAACTGGAGGATGAGTCATTACACACATGCACACACACACACACACACACACAAGGGTCACAGCGAATAAAATCTCTACTCGAACTCACATACTTTTTGAGGTGAGTCTGTAGTCAAAGTACTGAGAAGTTAACACTCAACAATTGATTAACCAGCAACGAGAGCGCCATTTTCGTCACACATTATGTTTCTCACCATTTTCTTTGGTTTACGTAAACATTACGTGACTGTGTGTGTGAAGGCGAAAAAATGATAAATTGCGTTGCATTACAGCTATTTTCCGAGCGTTTCGTAAGACGAGCCCCAGAAACTGATGTGAATAAATCCACAAAATGTTATTTTGATGTTGAACTCCTAAGGTCACTGAACACGAAACATCCGAAAATGCGTTGAATTGGGTTCGATAAGGGGAAAGAAGGTCGAGCTTCACATCTTCATGTCCATTTCTCCCACCTCTGGACAAATCGCGTTTTCACCGAAATAAACTCCTTTCTCCGATTGGGCTGATTTCCCGAACCGATAAACTCACATCCACATACTAGAATAGTGCCTGATGCTCGTGAATTCGAAGGGGCCAAGTTAGAAATGACACTGTCAGTTAAGGTAGCCATTCGGTCAAGCTACTGGTGGTAGTCGATCGTGTAGCTCTTTGGGAAAAAAATATCCGCACCCAGTCCCATTTTTTTCGGTTCGAGTTTGAAAATAAATACATTTTCACTGCCGTCTCGTGCGGACGAGGACGAAATAGTTGACAAATGCTGGTACCGTCACCTTACCTTGACGGATCTCTGGCCATGACCTTTCGATTGGTTTGTAAATTCATACACTAGTTGAAACATTTTAATTCTTTTAAAGACCAAGAAAAATTTACTGTACCCATAGCTCAACTGCACTCTCTCTCTCTTCAATTAATCAACTGTCCAAATCAAGGATTCGTCGGAATCGATTATTCAAGTACGCCGTGCAGACCGATGCAAACAGATTTGACAAAATGCCAACTTTAGAACATATGTCTTCAGACCAGTTCCAAAGTGAAAAATATCTGAAAAATTTGTCTATATTGCACTGTAGCACTTTATCTTTGTGAGTGAAAAAAGATCACTCACCAGTGTTACAATGTGGGCAATATTAACTTCGATGTCTCGTGATAATCCTTTGACGCCACGTGCGTGTGAATCAGAATAAATTCGTTTGGTGTTTAAATAAACTGAAAAAAAGGTTGTAATACAAACGGACTATAGTATGAAATAAATCGCCGGTCAGATTTCATTCAACAGGTCTTACTTTTTGTTTACTCTTTCGCGCACATAAGACCGTCGCTTGGAACAAGACAAATCATTTGATTATTTAGATTTTAGGTAACAGGAAGTAATTCGTGGTAATCTAGAGCTTCGAGGTAACAAGAACCACGGGGCGATGCAATACAGGTTCCTAGTGACCAGCAAGAAGCAAGTCATCTTACGTGAGCAAATTTGTTGTGGAATATTCCAGAAACCAAAGGATCAGACGAATAGAGTGCCCCCGAACCAGTGACATTTCAATGTGCATATCACTGAGCACATTTAATTTCTTTCATTTGCCTCATCGAAGAGTATAACAATGTGATTGCGATTGCCGACTTGTATTTCATATTTCGCAAATTTGTAAGAACAAATAAATTTACCTGTCATGTTTGGTTAAAAAATCGGTCTCTGCCGGGAAAATTGCTCTTTTCTGACTGGAAGGAGTCATATAGCATTTGTATTGACGATGTCGCCTTAGTCTGTTTCAGTACAATACTTTATAGGTCACTGATCGCTGTTGTTAAGGTATGACGTTGGTTTCGGAAACCCTTTCTTCTCCGGGAATTAGATTACTAATCCTTGTGGTCTTCGTTTCTGCCAATTACCGTGACTCAAATTCCCAGATTCCTTTGGTACCATTCACATTGTTAATGCAGAGGTAAAGCTTAATTTTCTTCAAATTTCTTTTCCTCACTGGAATTCAGATGCCATTTGGATGTAAAAGATATTTGACAAATCGGTATGGGAATGTGAACACTGTCGGACACACAAACAAAGACGCACAACAGAGGTGTATTGTTGAACAAACTCAACCCTGGACGCATTGTGATCTTATAACTCTTGGATCACCTGTATTGATCGTCTATTGCGATCGCGGGTGATCAAGTAAAACACAGTTTCAGGGGTGATCGGATCACTTTGTCTTTGAACGTCTGCATGAAAGACATTCTTCGCGATGGAGAGCAATCAGTGTGACCAAAGGTTTGTCAACAAAGTTCACAATCTATCCATTATTTTCAGTTGAAATATGCCTTCGCGCGAGCACCGAATAACAATAGTTATAGGAGCGAACACAACAACAACAACAATTGTTATGCCTGTTTTCCCTTCTTTGTCCTGATGACAACCAATAGGTTTGTGACAGTTCGGTCGATTATTAAGCTTCGAGTTTGTGAGCTGTAGTTGATCCCAACGGGCTTGAAAACACCGCATTCCGGTCACAAATTTGAATAGAGTAGTCGGAAACATGGGTTCGCATGTTTCGTGTAGGATTATCACTTGCTTTAATAATTGACTGGCTGATGCTGCCTGCAACCATACACGCACGCACTTACGTCATGCAGACTGACTCCATTACAATATCGATCAACTGCAGATGTTTGTGTTAGACTATCCGCGCTGGTCGATTCGTTGACGGTTTGACTGTGCAGCTTGACACCATTCGGATTTCGTGTGACACTTGAGCTATAGTTGTCGGCTCGCTTGCTTACGTGCCCGCGTGATTTTGCGCGCCCGCCTGTTCACCGGCCGCACAGACCGCCTAAATGTGTCTCTACTGTAAATAAGCGTCGCGCCCGATTCGGCACGTGCTTCCTTTCCCACTCAAACGGGGATCAACTCGACGCTCGTTCATGTACGATAAAACTGCGAAACCGATCATGTGCTTGATGGATATTCATGTACTCCCTAAGTTGAAGCAAAAAAAATAACGATGCGTTCCAACTCTTGACATATAGGATGCATTTCATCACTAGCATTCAAAGGACCCGAACGATATAAGTTCAAAAATAGTAAATAGAGTAAGCAGCGTATGATTAGTGTAATATCCAAATGATACGAATCGAATAAAAAACTGCGTGTGCTCAATAGCCACGAACAGTATGTGATCCAAAACAGTTGGTCGTAATAATGAGCGTCGGAAACTCAGACAGTGAGTCAGTTTGTGATCGATTTCGGCTCGGAAAAAGGTGTTTTGATTTCCCAGCTAGATACACGCAGAGTAATAGTTGCCTGCACGTATGAGGAAACGTGTAGTGGACGGAGTACTTATTGTGCGAGGACAATTTTGAGACCGTAACTGATTTAGACCCAATCCTGTATCCATTTGTGATTGACAAGCAGTTTGTGCGATTAAATCAACTCAAGCCGTCAGGTCGGTGATAATGAGTTGATTCGAATTGATTCATTCGTAAAATCTTTAATCGGTTGCATCCAATGACAGTGAGCAAATGGCAAATCTGTAGCTCACTATCTGATATCCGTAGCCGATTTTGATTGAAAATCGATTATGATATAACTTTGATTCCTAATTCAGCTGTGCCAATGCGAATTGAAACTCCGAATTAATGCGCTTTACTGGGAAAACCCTTCAACCCAATTGTTGATCGGGCTGTAACATCCCTCACCCGTCGGTCCTACTGGCGATTAAACGACAATGGGTCGATTCATCGGGGAACACATTGATGAGGCAGAATATGCGCTCTTATTTGGCTTTCGTTTCAATTTTTTACAGAAACTAGTCCTCCTGTTACCTACTGAGATCGAATGAGGCCACACTAATCGGTTGCAGTGCAAACCTGCATGAAGTACAGAATGAATATGATGTCATGAGTCGGGTTTACACAATTTTGAAGCTGACCAAAGCATGTATTACTTACTAATGTATCATGTTTCAGTTTAATAATCAACACGACAGTTATGATGTACGGTACTATGGTGAGCCCAGTCTGAGAGATGACGCATACCCTGAAGCGACACGTTGCAGTTTTAGGATAACTATCAACCACGCTTCACGGGTGGTGTCAGCAAAGGACGTGCGTGCCACAGCTTCTGGACAGCAAACCATATGTTGATTGTACCAGCCAATCAGAGACCGTGCAACCCAGACAGGAGCTGAACAACGGCAGAAATACTAGAACGCGATTGGTAGAGGCCCGAATGACCAATGAGCATCTTTTGTATATTTTTTCGTTTCATTTCTGCTTCCTTTTTATTGAATATGCAATGATCGAATTGTCAAGAAGGATAATGCGGCCAATTAAAGGGCTGCCATACAACACACAAATGGTAAAAGTCAGGTGGTGGTGGTGGGATTCGAACACTCGTCCTCCGGGGTGATCATTTGATGACGTAACCACCGCCCACATATTATTTAATCTCCCTTATTTCTTTCAATAAATGAACTACGACTCCTGTGACCTTTTCCTCGCGTCTCGCTTACGTGGGACAATGCGTGCAAGTGCTAGTGTGATCCAGTGCTTACGTGATGTCTGAGTTTGCTAATCAGTGATTCGTATTCCGCCTTCCGTGCGTACTACGAATACTAAGATTACTACAGGTACGTTTCATAACTGGAGACAATAAGGTGGCATCTTTCACACTATGTACTCCGAGCGCACAGCAGCTCGGCCATCGTTTAGGCATTCGCAATCGTGTATGCGTGCCACGTTTGACCTCACGCGATTGGGATTGCTGGATGTGTGGTCCGAGTGTGTCAAACTGCTGAGGACATTCGATCATTTCCTCTTACCGGAATATTCGTTGTCTACACTGGTCCTGAGGATTCCAGCTGAAAAGGGTTGATCGTAGAACGGGGCAGATATCACCTAATTCCCTTTGACTAACCTCGTGCGATGAAACGTAAATAAACATCTAGATTTTATGTAAAATCAAAATAGTAATTTCCGAAGTTAAATCACTCGCGTTGATCAGAAAATAAAAGAAAACCATTTGGTCATTATTCACCTGTTGATCTGACAATCAAAGTGGCAAATCTCCACTGTCTTTCTTGCTAGAATAACTTGAACCTCT
>UZAN01055931.1:0-14051 GCA_900618425.1 Echinostoma caproni | reverse complement strand
ACTGGTGATGGAACCCGGGAGTTCAAGGCCAGAACGCTAGTGTGCTACTCTCTACACAACAGGGCACCTGATCAGACCGTTTCTCATTTTCCATTTATACGATGAATCACCGAACATATTTCAAACCTTATTGCGGGTCACGGACCCGGTTCAACCCAGCACTAGCCTCCAGTTTTATCACTCGGATGGAAACATTCACAACGTGACTGATTATTTCATGTGGGTAATGGAGGATTTGGTTGAATTTCAAATGACAATTGGTCGTGTATATAGCAAATGAGGCGTGAATTGCAAAGCTAGGAAGCACTGGTCAGCTGTTCGGACCTGGTTGGGTCTGATCAGCAGTGCGAATGCCGCGACCCGACTGGGGATGGAACCCGGGACTTCATGGGCGGCACGCTAGTGTGCTACCCCCTACACAACCGGGCAGCTGATCTGACCGTTTCTCATTTTCCATTTACACGATATAGCACAACCGATCTTCGAGAGTTTGTTGCGGGCCACAGACCCTGGTCAAAGCTGCCCTAGCTTCCATGGTTATCACTCGGATGGAAACATTCACAACGTGACTGATTATTTCATGTGGGTAATGGAGGATTTGGTTGAATTTCAAATGACAATTGGTCGTGTATATAGCAAATGAAGCGTGAATTGCAAAGCTGGGAAGCACTGGACAGCTGTTCGGACCTGGTTGGGTCTGATCAGCAGTGTGAATGCATCGACCCGACTGGTGATGGAACCCGGAACTTCATTGGCCGTACGTCAGTGTATTACCCACTACACAACCGGGCAGCTGATCAGACCGTTTCTCATTTTCCATTCACAAGATATAGCACAACCTATCTTCGACTTATTTTGCGAGTCACAGACCCGGGTCAACACAGCACTTGCCTCCAGGGTTATCACTCGTTTGGAAACATTCACAACGTGACTGATTATTTCATGTGGGTAATGGAGGATTTGGTTCAACTTCAAATGACAATTGTTCGTGTATATAGCAAATGAAGCGTGAATTGCAAATCTGGGAAGCACTGGACAGCTGTTCGGACCTGGTTGGGTCTGATCAGCAGTGCGAATGCATCGACCCGACTGGGGATGGAACCCGGGACTTCATGGGCAGAACGAAACGTGCTACTCATTCGGACTGCTGATGAGACCCAAGCAGGTCCGAAAAGCTTTTTGGTTCTTCCCACCTTTTCAATTGTCGCTTGATTTGCTATATTCACGACGATTTTTCATTTGAAATTTTAGCAATTGCTCCCATGTCCACATGATATGAGATTATACATTTTTCAATTTAAGTTGTCTAGTTCGATACTGATTTTTTGTGAGTATTAGAAGGATCTTGGGATCTTCGTTCCGTCGGGCTCCATTTTAGTTTCATGTGGCAAATCAGCTTTTTTGCTTGCTCAATTTTACGCCTCCTTTTAGCGTTGACCACATTATGATGATCAATAAATCGAAAGCTTAGGAATCGTATTCTTGATAGTGTGTCGTTCGTTTAAACGCATGCCTAACAGATTCCTCTCGTCAATGAAACTTCCATCAGATGTCCCAATTTTTGTTTAATTCCGTGTCTTCGGTACTCAGTCCTTTCCATTCGCCCGTTCTTCTGACCCGTATTGGTCCCTGAAGCAACTTGAATTTTGCTCGCTTAAGGTCGTTGCCAAACAACACTGTAATAACGTACGACGAAATGTATTGCCGATTCTGAAGCCTCGTCAATCACTTAATCCGGAGGCCTTTAGCGTGAAGACTCTGATGCAGGTAGTTCAAGAAGCTTGTCTGGCGCGTACAGTGGAATCCTTAGGAATCGATATTTGCTGCGTTTAGCAGACTCGAATTCTGGAACCTACTACTATAAGCCACTTGAGCTCGCCAGATTTTTCCTCGAGATACGTTTTTCGCACATAAAGTGACGACGAAGCCCGTGCAGTAGGTCAGCTCGGGGTAGGCATTGTGCTCAGTAACCGGGATAAGTCCTCTCCTATCGATTGAATCCCCTCAGTAGTCGTCTATGTGCAGTTCGTCTCCAGGGTTCAATCCGCGTTTGAAAAGGATGCAACATCAATATGGGTTTGTTCATCGCATCAGCATATGTACTGACCAGTTGCAGTTCTGGTAGGCATAAGGACGCTTTCTACGATTCACTCACCGATATCTTTCAGGTGAGTTGAAGCTCTGACGTAGTTGTACTTGCAAGTGATATTAACGCACAGGTTGAACGCAACAGAAGCTTTCGTAGGCTGTAGTTGTGCTCAGCCCTACCAAAGAAACGGATAACGGTGATTCACTTTGTGGGTCTGAGCTTCAAGTCCGTCCGAGGCATTGGATTTTTGATGAGTTAGTAACACTGATGGAGAAAAAGCGGCAAATCTCGACCACCCGGGATGGAGGCGGAGGTAGAGCCTCAAGAAAGACCGTGAAAATTGATGGACAACAATAGCCCGTAAAATGGAAGTCAAGGACTGTTCCGACTAATACACCATACCGGAGATCGGTGAACTCTAGTTAGTGAAAAAGTTTGCGATAAGATGTGACAAGTTATTCACAATAGCGATGAACGACTTGATCGGTGGGTGGAGTGCTTCAGCGAACAGTTTATATGGCCTGCCGCTAGCCAGGTTAATTCACCTGTAACTGAAGCTCCGTGGTTAATGTCGTGCGATTCTCCAGCAGAAGCATAAATGCGGTCTTGCATTCATGCTCTGCAACAATGAAAAGCAGCAGGACCAGATGAACTCACTCCCACTCTTTTCGAGATGGGTCGTGATAACCTCGTAAGCTCCATTACTATCATACTGCGCAATAGTTGGACGCAAGACAGCATTCCTTCATCTTGGGGCGAATCACTGATCGTTCCCATTTTCAATAAAGGATCTCGCAACGATGGTGAAAACCACCGCGGGATAAGTATGATCCCGATCGTCATCAAAGTCCTCCGTTATACTTCACCGTCTAACTCCTTTAAGAGAGATCAATATCCGTGAATAACAAGCCGGATTCCGGCCTCACCGTTTATGCATTGATCAAATTTTTACTTTGTGTCAGGTCCTTGAGCTGCGTCTCCCCCATCGCTGACCAACGATCGCAGTGTTTCTTGACTAGAAAGGAGCCTTCGACTCAGTTGGCCGTTCTTCGAAAAGGAATGCCCTAGAAGTACGTTAAGTTACTGAGGTCACTGTATGCACATACCTCTGATCGTGTAAAGGTTTACACCGAACTAAATAGGCCGTTCGTTACCAGCAGCGGCGTCCGTCAAAGATGCCCTCTTTCGCCGTTGCTGTTCAACTTCGTTGTAGATGAAACACTGGAGAACGCACTGAGTAGTCTCCAAAATGTAGGTTTTGAATTGACGGCTGGAGAAAACTATGCGATTTAGAGTACACCGATGAAATCGTCTGTCTGTTCGAATGTGTAGAGGACGCGCAAAGCGCCCTTGATAGACTAACAGGTGTGGTTGCCATATTCGGTATGGGCTTTGCACCTTCACAGTGCAATGATACTGCAGGACCGGGTTTCGTCTACTCATGCTCTGAAACTAAATGGTCCGGAATTGATCATAGTTGATAACTTTTTATACTTAGGTAACTGATTGACCAATGATGGAAGCGCAGCAAAGCAGATAGCCGCTCGCATTTCCAAGGCTCGAGCAGCATACGCAGGACTGAAACACCTTTGGCGTAGACGTGAGGTTTCACGGAAGTTGAAAGATCGCGTATATTGTACTAGCGTTCGTTCCGTCCTGCTTCCCGGTCGTGAGACCTTGAATTTTACGAGGTGAAGATATCCATCGACTAGAGGTCTTCGATTCTCGGTATTTACTTAGTTTAGCCTACTTGGAATGGATCGAACAGGTTAGCAATCTGGAATTAAACCTTCGTGTGTATGGGAGTCTGTCAGGTATAAACCTGCTAACACACCGAATTCACACTAGTAGACTTCGCTGGTTAGGGTACGTATTGCGTATGCCCAGCTACCGTCTACCACATTGCGCCTTATTCGCTGTAGCCGCTCCGGGCTGGAGGAAGCCACCTGTAGACGAGGCATGAAGAAATGCACTGAGCCCTTAGGTAGAGTAGGTGTCTCGCNGCCAGGATGCTTGAAACGGTATGTATGCATAGTTCGATTGTGCCTTCTGTGTGTTGTCCATGGAGGTTTGCATTCTTCCCCCTACCTCAGGGTAGGTCTAATCCCTGTCCTCCTTAAATTTTACCACTAACCTTGTATGTATTGCGAGTTTGGCAGCGATCAGTGAAGTTCGCTTATCTGTATTTCGCTGTACAATGATGATGATGATGACCTATGTATGTGGATCTATACTTCCAGTCAAATAGGAAAAACTCGTCTTCAGAGTTGTGTTGCGTCACAGATGTATGAAACCTTAACCCGTTTCTAAAAATTACGTTTGGGAAGTCCATGGGTTATTGAGGTGTTGCTCCCCGGTCACCGAGACCGAAGAGTGAGTAGACGTTTAAATCCCCGCCTGAACTAAGCCTTTGAATGTCACCCACAAGTTAGTAGGACGAAGCCTAGAGTTCGCAGTCCGTCCGATGTTGACGTCCAGTTCATGAGACGTTCTAAAATTTGAAAGGGTTCAACGGGCCCAGGTGCCAAAAGCACCTAGGTGTCGAGCCAAGGCGGCACTCGTTGTCACAGTCGTTGACACTTGTGTGTGTCTCTTGAACCCCGTTGTGGTTGGTGTGGAATTAAGTATTTTTGCCATATCCCCCAGGTCATTTGGTGGTAACCTTCCTAGATATTGGCCCTACCGTTGACTCGGAGGACTGAGTGGTTTTCTCGACAGTTCGGTGATTTGGCGTCGTAGAATATAACTAAGTCATTTTGGGCGATGGAGTTCTGATGTTCTCGGTGGTTTGTTGCATCGCCGGGTTACCTCTCGGTCCCGGAAGATTAAAGTGCATATTGCAGCANTATATGGTTTAGATGCGGCTGTTACACGGCGAAGGCTCTCATTGGTCAACTAATATGGTAGATTTGCATTTACCCGATCTAGTATCACGTCGGTCTGACGAAGATTTCTGCAGTTCATCACCCCAACGTCAGTAGGTTCCCGCTCATCGTCACATCAAGACGAACATTAAAAAGCTAGTGAAAATCCACTTCAATTTGCAACTCACTATCTTTAGAGAAGTCGACATGCATATAAACGACCATCTTTTACTCCCAGTAGAAACGGCCAGACTGACTGGAATGCGGTGTGCAAACGGATATTGCCGCTTCATTTGTGAGTTTTGCACGCCTGCACCAGTCGACTTGACCTCAGACCGGGCAACGCAGGTTACCTANGACGAACATATGTAGAATTATTTTTCCATTTAGCTTCCCCCCCCCCCTCGGAATAAGTTCAAGGAAAAAAGATAGTATCGAATAGATGGTGGAACGAATGCATGCAACAACGAAATAGTCCAGCATACGAAAAGCAGAGAATTCATGAGGGATACTTAATTGCAAAGTCCTGCAACTGGACCATCCAGATACATACAAATAACAACTGGCTGATTGCTAACAGGTATTTTGTTCGAGAATTAGTTGAGTAGCATTACAACACGATAATAGTTAACTACTTCCCTTGTTATTCAAACGATCGTAGAGACGTCCCGAGGATGAAGTATACTACATTAAGAACACCATGAATGTTCTTCGGCGAAAGAAATCAGAGATCGCCTTAACTGTACTTGAGACCCATCGATGATTTAGGATACAACAATTGTTCAACGGCGAAAAAATTGGCCATCACGTTTTTTTCATCGCCGACCACATGTTCATCCCCATAACCCGTAGACTGATCCCAACTAACTATTCCCCCACAAAACCCCTAACCGATCATGATTGGATTGGCTCAGTTATTTCTTCACTCTCTAATAGGTTTCCGCCCTTTCAGTGATTGTATTACATGGACAGATTTCCATTCGAATATGCCCATGTTCCAATCAAAACACAAACACGTAAATCTGTTCAGGATGAAGAGCAAAGAAAGAAAATGAATGAAAATGATTCACCTTCCCGTATCATCCACAGCTGAATAACTACTGTCTTTATCAGTGAGGATAAGGACTAAATAATGGGAATGAGCTGAAGATTGAACCTAATTGATGGATGGGAATGATTGAGAGATCGGACAAAATGAAGGGAATTCAAGTTGTCACTGAGGGTCTTGTATGCATGATTCTTGCCGAATCTGTATTGTGTCCACAGGAAAGAGTGAAAAACCCCTGGGTATGGCTTAGCTGCGACTGAGATCACTGAAGTTTTCGTTTAACTAAAATAGCTGGTGAATAACGAAAGAAACATTGGCATATAAAGGAAGAAAAAAATAAAGGTTGTCTTAACTTAGGTGTATGATAGGATAATTATATTTTTATTCCCATTCTCAAGCTCACGTCGGTAAATTTCCTCTCCGCTACCGTTTGAGCGGCATTTAGCTTATTGGATCACATCCACTTTGCAGTCCCGTGAGGAAAACAACCACGTTTGCAATCAATTTATCCTTGTTGAATTCGGACCTGCTGTTAACAAGTGATGAGTTGGTGATAGAAACGGCTGACACCACTATCTCGTTTGCGTTGCTGTTGTTCGAGTACATTTGTTACGCATCTTTGCAACAAGCATTTTTTTCGACTGCTGCAAGATATCTAATGGATTTTTCCTCCAATGAACAGCTTTTCTCTAGCCTCTTGGCAAGGATCTACGGAACATGAAGATTGCGACAAAGACCAAACAAGTTATTTATTCAAATTTTCGAAAACCTATTAGCAGTGCAAAGAAGAACCAGATAATCAATTCATGTGTCACCAACTGTATCTTGTAACAAAATCTCTGTATTTGGCACTCAAGTACAGCTTTTAAGGCAGCATTGTTGTTCCAGTTAAATTCGTGACATCCACTGAAGATTATTATCGATTAAATGGAATGGTACAAAGAGCGATGTTCTTATACGTTGTGTATCATATTCGCCACATGCACTACTGTCCTCAGACGCCTGTGATGTTTTATAAGTAGGATGCTTGCCAAGAGAAAACCCACCAAGCTCTCGTGTACAGCCTGCTCGTTCAAGTCCACTTTGTCAATGAACCTAAGAAGCCTTGTTCACGCATGCGTTCCATCATGCTCGACCTGAGAATTTCTCCTCTAACCTGAATAATATTTTGACTAAATCACCCTGAGTGCAAATCTGCAAAACCAAGAGAGGAAGGAATCAAGCTGAACCCGCTTGCCGTGGTGAAATCAGGCTCCAACGCAGCGTCAGTTATTCCAATACTGTGAAATAAAGTCTGAAAAATTCATCAGCACGCTTTGGGAAAGAGAGGTTCCAGATTAAATTGAGAACCTGTGAGCTGAAGTCCGTTTCCTGATTGCGGAGAACATAAACGGTGGGTTTTTATAAACCAAATGGGCATAGAACGGCTGGTGAGCCCCACATGCCCTAATTATCAGCAGTTTGTTGACTGTTCACAATCACTGATAAATAACACGCTACACACACTGACACAATAACACAGAACATGCGTGGATAGTGCATGCCCAAAACACGATTCGACAGAGCACAACACAACAGAAAGAAGAACACAGCTACCGAGCAAGGAGCGAGTAATTGACACACCCAGAACAAGTCAAATTTAGTGTCGGGTTGTCTGCTTATATACTGTTTCTTTCTCCGGACATAGAGACCTTGAACATTGACGTAAAAAATGAGAAAATTGACGGAATTGATCAATCAGCGGCCGCTAGCTGGGGATGGATGATGAAGGCCAAAAGGATATCAAGAACGATTAAAACCATAATGAAAATTTTTAACGAACCTCGATAAAACAGGCAGTTTTAGTTAAAAAATAATCTATCTAACACTGTTTTCGCTCTATATCTTGGAACGTGAACTGATCCGGTTGAAGTTGACAATCAAAATGGCCACGGAAAAAGTTCTTTCATTGTTTCCCTTTAGGAATGAACTTCGTGTAAAATAAGATTCTTTCTTGTTGCACTATGGTAAGAGTTCATGCATCTTCAGGCTAGTCGGCGGACTACACAGGGGACAGGAAACAAAGAAGGCGTTCTATTCCACAGATCGAAAATGTTGAGCGGAGCTCATGGGATAAAATCGCTTCAGCTTCCACTGCAACCCATTTTTATCTTCATCGAGGGCACGGATTTTCTGACCGATCGGCATAAACGCTGCGAGCAGTTCGATATTCATGTAAATGAACTTCATTTGTTTTTGTGACTGGTGCACGCTAGTGGACATGTAGAGACTAATATGGTCACTTTACTTTCCGCGTTATCATCTCGGGTCTGCTTACGCAAACACACCAAGTCAAGCATCACCGAGCGATAACTCGAGTGAGATTCCCTTGAATTGAGGTGTATCCTCCCGTGGATTTTGTGACCAGCAATTCGCTGTATAAACAACCTCAACTTTTCCCAACTCGTGCGGTGTACGACGGAACTGACACACCAAAAGCAGTGAAAACGGTACCTCGACTGATGGTAGGATGTTTGCGAATAAACTCCCTAGCGCAATCCAAAGGTGAAAATGAATGCAATCAACCGGATCTACCAGAACCATTGTTTAGCATTATCACTCACATGCATTCAGTAAGAAACTGCATATGTATTTAAAGTATAGAACAAATTTTAACTGTAGCTCTAGGTATGTATGTATCAGCGGCTTGCGAGAAATTTTGGTTCTAACGAATCAACAAGAATAAGAGAATATGGTGGGCTGAGGTACAAAGCACAGTTGAAGGGGGATCACTCAGTTAAGTTGAATACCGGAAATAATATTTTACTTGTTTCACCATACACTCTTGATGTTTTTTAGTGTTTTAGTTTATTGTCTTTTTGGGGGCACGGGATTTCAATAGACCTTGCAGCATTCGTGCCACTGGGCCACATCTCCCAGCGTCTCTAAACGACAATCTTAATCCCTTGGACCCCAGCCTGGAAGGAGGGTTGCACCAACCGAAACCAAAACTGAACCAGCTTCTTCATATCTCTATACGTTGTCATGGTCTGACCGGTGCTTCTTCCAGCCTTGCTCTGCATATGCAAAAGAGAACGAATAAGTTATCGGTGGGCAGGCATACATAAAATGTGATGAAGCCATCGGCGACGGTGTAAAGTGAATAATTCTTTTAAAGAACGACTATCCGCACCCAACACACGACGATAATCCTCATCATTGCTAACCCTATATCCCCAACGGATAGGAACAATGCTTCAGAAACATCAGTGATCGAATACAGAAAGTTGATTTGCATCCTCAACAGGGAGGGGCCAGGTCTCACAGCCGTAAGGCACAACACTACGAACCACGATGATGTACACCCTTCCATTAGGAAACAAATGGCTGTCATGGCGGTGCTACAGTTGTCACAGGTTGACCATAGCTGTTCTAGTTTTCGCTATTCGTGTTATGATCCCCACCTCGCCACCACCATCTAAAGTGCTCAAGCACTTCGAGCCGATCATCACAGAGGGTGAGTGCAAGCACAGGTTCTATGTACTACAAGCGTTCAACGATAAGCGTCATTGCTGGTTTAATCACCATGTTCATTGGTTTCACTTTTATCTTCTTACTTACTTGATCAAGTGCCAATGGAAATGGATCTACAAAACGCTTGGATACTTATGATTAGTCACGTACTTTTACTGTCAACGTGAGAAGACAGAGGATGACCATGGGTTCGGGTGTTTTAAGAGAAAATCAAAAAAGGCATCTGGCTTACAGATCCATTGGAAGATTGTCACTGCTGGTATCTTTTTGATCACTGGGTGCCCCATACCGGAAGAGACTGCTGTTCGCGGATACGGAAGACAAACACAGTTCCTTTAAAAGTACAACACTCAGAACCTCGACAACATCCGCTTGTACGACAATTAGCGCGAAGTTAGTATACTAATGACCTACTGAAATCCACCCTCTATTTTGCGTGATTCTCCAGGCATATCTAATTATCAAAAGTTACTCGTCGTGTATATGGCAAACGAAACGTGAACTGAAAAGCTAGGNCGACTGGGGATGGAACCCGGGACTTCATGGGCAGAACGCAAGCGTGCTACCCACTACGCCACCGAGCAGCTGATCAAACCGTTTCTCATTTTCTATTTACACGATATAGCACAACCCCTCTGTGCAAGCTTGTTTCGGGTTACTGACCCTGCGCATCTAAGCACGCTTGCGTTCTGTCCATGAAGTCACGGGTTCCATCCCCAGTCGGGTCGATGCATTCGCACTGCTGATGAGACCCAAACAGGTCGAAACAGCTGTCCAGTGTTTCCTAGCTTTTCAGTTCACATTTCGTTTGCCATATACACGACGATTAACCTTTGAAATCAAATCAAATCCTCCATCACTTACTTGATGTCTAATTTTCCCGTTCCACCAAAATTGTAGCATCGATCGGCCTTTCTGAGTTATTGTGAACGAATCAAGCCATTAAGTTATACTATTCACAACAATAGTAGTAATAACCACAACAGAAAAATAGCGCTTCTTCAAGTGCAAGATTCATATCGTTCCTAACGGTCTGATCTTGGTAGTATGTAGGTGTTACACTCAAAGATGTGATACTTTTATCGATCATCTCAAATATGTTCATCGGCGTGTATGAATTGCGCAAAATGTGTCAGCGTTTTTATACGTTGATTGACTGATCCTGTTCTTCATTTCCAATCAAAAAGTTTTCGGATTAGGACTGAGGATCCCGGTTCAATAGCATGGCGACAGTACGTCTGCGTACGTGTGCTTATGAGAGAGAGAGGAAGAAAAACCGGGGTGTGAAAATGAGTGTACGTGTTGTTAGTTCCACTTGAATCACTGAAATGACCAATCAGAAGAAGGTTCAATACGCAGGAGGCGAGTGAAAGTGGAATGGAATTGAACTGCTCAGAAGTATTCCTGTCCAGCTGAATACCGGTAATAAAGAACCATGCACGTTAAAATAGAAGTGTGAAGAGCATGAATATAAATCAATCATTATTTTTTTTCGGTGGTAAAGTAGACAAGAAAGACAATCCGGGTCCAGTATAGTTCACTGCATTCATCTTATTACCACACAGCGTTTGATGAAGCCCAATGAAGTGCGCGTTTGAAAGGGTGCCTGTATTATACATAGAAAAAAGCCGTTCATTTCAAACCCCGCCGAAAGACATGGTGTAGAAGGTTCATGAATGAGACCAGGAAATTGTGATTGGCCAATGAATGCGAAGATTGGATAACGGAGAACAGGTTTGAGGACACGGGGTAGCAGGAGAGTAGGATAGACTACACCGGAATACGACTTTTCGTGAGTTACAAGCTCAGTTCAAACTCGGGTTTCATAGGTGAAATCATTTATCCGAGGCTGGTTGGTTGCTTTGTTTTGGGTGAACTGTGAATGAAAAAACATTAATTTGAGGTAACAGACATCAGAGTAAACGTCATGTTTTAATGCTGATAAAATGGAATGACTCTACACTTAAATTAACTTTTACGTGTCGCCACTCGAATTCGAGGGTGAGCGCGTATATTTAATGTCACTAACTAGTTTCCTACGAACCATTTCACTTTTCCACCCGGCCAATTAATATCATTTTCTTGCTCCTTACAGGTGTAAGTATGGATTGCAAACTCAAGAAACAAATTAATAGAGGGTGAATATTAAAAGTTCAATAGCCAGAATAACTCCATCGTAAACCGGTAAACCACAGAATCATAAATCTATGGCTTAAGCAATAGGTGTAGTCAATCATTTTGACGGTGTTTGCTTTTCCATTTTATCGTTTGGCGACACTTGTTGTGAGTAGAATGAATTTAACTGCCAGCACCATCCATCAGTTCTATCACTTGTGTTCGACGTTAGTTTGTCTCTTCACGTGAAGGAATTCAAAAGTACTCACCTTTCTTTGTTGATAAAGACTGTCACGTTCGTAGAAGAGCAAATAGGCAGATGATTTATAGATTTCTTCCGGTTTGATTTCTTTGACACTTTGGGCAAAAATAAGAAAAATATGATGATATCTGCCTACTTCTATTGAGAATATACTCGTGAGTAGAAAAAAATTGACGAAGCTCTGCATCAATAATCGATGAAAGGTCACTAATGAAAACCTTACCTGATCGTCTCTAGTTTAACGTGACATATCAGCTTGTGAGAAAAGCTCGAAATTAGTGTTCATCATGGCTACTCGAAATGCTGGAACTTATCATGCTGCAGGTTTTCTTAACTGGGAGGCTGACCCCCCTTCCCTAATGTTATCGTGCAATGGCATAAAAATAAAAGAATGCTGAAAACTAACCGCATAAGAGTGTTTGTCTAGTTACTGGACTAACTAAAATAGTCCGTTTCATCTACCCCATTTGAATTTGTTTATGATAATGGTCCTTGTCTAACTGTAGTGGTTATATTGTGAATTTTCTTTTTGATTTCTGAAACGTCCTGGTATTCAGAATCTCCTAATGGAATCATATGTTAATACGGCACGGAAGAGGATACTTTGGATACTTTATTGCTTTACTAGGCTGTACAACTAATCAATTACAGTTAGCCGTATTTCATAGTTTTTGTTTCAGAATTACCTGTTCAATCGAAATTAGTATGGTGATACTACTTGTGAAAAAGAACTGGCTTAATCCATTATGCATTCATTTCCGCCCATTAATTCGTCCAGAAAAGATGGTGGAAATGAATAAATCCTATGTAGCTAACAAAGGTTAACTTGTGCGTCAGCTACATTTTACTGGTAAACCAAAAAGACAAGAAATAAAAGTTTGTTTTAGGATACCTAGTTTGTCTATCACCGAGGTCCATTTTAAGTTATCCGCAAAGTTGGCATCCCACCGCTCGGAGTTCGTTGTTTACAACCCATATTGAAATGTCAATGTGACTGACGCATCCGACCTAGATACGTTTATTACGTGAGTAGGTAATTACCAGTCTTTTTCACTTATTCCAAAATCTTTCATCTAATTCCGGTATGAGCAGGACTGGTTCTCTCAGAGATAAGTCTCCGTTATTCGATCGAGTTATCGATCGCCGTATATTCGCCCAGTTACGACGCAGATGGCTGAGGAGGCTCGTTGACCCTGTAATTTACTAATCAGGGTTCTCGTATGAACATCGTGAGAGAATACAGCCGGTTAGATTGCACGCTTTAAGCCAGTCGTATCGATCAACCTTGGGTAGTGCATAACAGATTTTCAAAATTTAACAATCAATACTTCACAATTGAAAGTAGACAATATTTGGTGCGAAATTGATCAATAGTTTCTTTTTCACTTTTATATAGCTGATTATTAGCGGGCAACCTTTAATGTGTGAACACCGACCGCTAACTTGCACAACCAATCCCTATCTGTAATTAGGACTGTTTATCTTGTTTTACTGAACTCATTGAAAAATACTGAAATTTAGCTTGTGTTACATTGTCTACTTGGAATGTGTTTGGTGTAGTGGTTCAGATTGGATGAAAAGTTACTTGAATGTCGGTTTTGTTTCAGTGACTCCGTAAAAGTTCGAAGTACAAATCAATGATTTCACACAGATAATAATGTTGTACACTCCGAGAATGATATTATGAAGTACAGCTAATTCAACGGAGCCGCATTTGACACATTTGAATATTTGTATTTGTATTTGAATATTGAATTCAAATACAGGTCAAACGTTTGATTTAAAGCTTGCCAATTATTCCAACCATTTGAATACCTGTTGTTAGGCTAAAGTGTCTTTTCAGAAGCACAGTTGCTTACAAGGGAACACAGAATAATCCGGAGAGAGGGCGAGGGAGTGAAAGATGAATAACGAATCGATTTTGGTGATCAGTTTGACAGTAGGTGTACAAGCGTTTAACTGACACTGTGCTGTTGTTTATTTTGATGTAGGATTCATTTTAGTGACAGTATAGTTTATACTTTGATTGAATGCTACATTTTATTTTTAGATTATATATATATTTCAAACACTTCTGACGCCAGACCATGTGCCAAACAAATCATGGTACAAAAATCTTTATAAAAGAATAAATGTTCCATGATTTGCACGTGGTTTGAA
>UZAN01055930.1:0-11527 GCA_900618425.1 Echinostoma caproni | reverse complement strand
ATATATATATATATATATATATATATATATATATATATTCACGCTGGCAATCAGTAACCGGATTCAACTTAAAACCAAACGCGATCGATCGAACCAAGTATCCTTGTAGGTTTGTGGGTACCCTACTCTTTGCATTCTTGGACATAGTGAATCTGTGAACATATAATTTTCCGGTGTACGATAACTAGGTGCAATCATGAGGCAACTTGTGAGCCTTACGGTACAGGAAAGCATAAACCAATAAAATTACATATATATGTTGGACAACTAAGGAATCAATGAAACATCTAGAGAGTTGACAGATAGGCAAGTGGGTCACGATGCTAAGCACATCGATTAATCGGATTTTGACAATGAGACTGTTAGCCATAAACAGAGTTATTATCCTCTTGGTCTGAGGACAAGCATTGAGGAATAGTTTTATCGTTTTTCGTTTCTTCGGAAAACTCTCCGCTTGTTGAGTATCGTAAACAATGACGTCGTACATTTTGTCAATTTCTTTGCAACATTAGTCCACTGAAGTTCACCATTTTCTATTCGACCCTACTTTCAACTTTTTTGTCTTCCTCCTACTGTTCATAAGCGACCACAGCAATCAAAACCGGAGCACGAAAGTGCATGGCTAATGGTTGTACAAACTGAACTGAACTCCGATTGTAGCCGGAAGTAAACTGAGCTCAGGAAAGTAGCACATTCTTAACTTTGCATCAAGCATTCAAGAAAAAGTTACAGTCAGAAAACGATCACATCGGGTCGACGTGGAGCGAACCGGAAACACCACTTTCAGGTCAGTTAACATATATCATTCTACGAGGCTCGTTGCATGAGGGCAGTCTCATACACTCCAGGGGAAACCTAATGACATGAGAGTTGAATCGGATGAGAATACCTAAACGGCTCAAATGGGGAAAAGTTGGTTTCATCAGTGCAGATGAGTTCAGGCACAGCAGAAAGGGGTGAAAGAAATTAACGTCGAGACTTAAAGATCAGGTGGACCAGGTGGATAGTTCCGGACTACCAGTAGGAGGCTGGAAAGGCAAAAGTTGATGTTTGGGATAGCACGTTGGTGCGCCGAAATTATAAGAACCTCATGAATAACAGTCTAACCACTAAGATCGACAAATTTTTGATATACTATTTCGGTGTATCAGTTACCTTTTGTGAATACCAGTCATCCGGTTCAACCGTGGACTCGGAGGAATCCATGCCATTATGGTCTACCTCGTTCAGTCGAACCGGGGTGCGCGGAGATGAACTGGCCGGACTGTTGGTGGGTGAATGATTCCCGGGCCCAGTGCCGTCATTGCCGGAAGGATGGGGATGCGGACGATTTTCAGATCCGTTCCGGATGTCCAAAGGCTTGATCCGGCCCAGACTTGTTAATACGGGAATACGAGAAGGTTTGGGCATGTAAGTAGGTCGATGGATTGGGGCCGAATATCGGACAGCATTGGTTTGTTGTCCATTGACAAGCGAAGTTGGAACCGAACGTGAGGATACGGAATTCGAGTTTGATGGACCACTGAGTCCGTTGGATAAAGGACAAGCCAAAGGTGAACGCGTGTCGAATTTCAGTGTGTCTTGTGAGTGAGAAGACTGAGCAGTTGTAGGTGAAGCAGAGGCAGTAGAGGCCGAAGACGAACCTAAGTCAACTCCACCTGAGATAGATGAGGTAGAGGAAGAGGACGTGCTATCGTCCATGTATTTCATATCATTCGAATCCATCACATCTACCGAAGAAAGAGAGTAGGAATCCGATTTATCGCGTGTGCCAATGCGGACGGGTTTGCCATCAGCGGTAGCTTTTGGAATTGGATCTTTCTTCAAGCGCACACTACTGACAGGTTTCGATGAAGTGGCTGACGATGACGATGACTTGATGGAAACAGATCCGCGCTCTTGTGAGGCTAACATGATTCAAGGTGTGGTAACCTGAAGGTAAAAATGGAACATGTGAACACGTACGTTTATCTTTTATGACAGAAGAAGGGTACGAAAACAACGCTTGACACATCCTTATTAGCCTAGTCACACACCTTCCCGAAGCAAGCAATCAGGAGTAGGTCCGAGTATCGAGGGGAACAGGAAAGAGAGAATAGAATAAGTTGTATCGTATTTCACATACATGCCTGATTTCAGACTGTGTGCAAAACAAATCATGGTACAATAATCTTTATAAAAAAGAAAAGCGTTCCATGATTCGCATCTGGGCCGAATACTGCCAGGCTTCTCAGGTCAATGTGGATGAATTTTATTGGGGAGTTCACAACCGGAGCCCTCGGCTAGCCAAACATGACGAGAAAGGTAGCCAGGTGGTGTGGGAAAACCGCTTTCCACTGGGGTGGGGGTCAGTGTCCAGTTCATCGGATCATATGCCCACTGGGAGGGGTCAAACGTCCAAGGTGCCCTATACACCAATTTGAGCCAGTGACCATTACCAAAACCAGGAAGGTATGGAGATGTGTGGTTTGTACGCTTTTTCTTGGTTGGTTTGGAATCACTGCAGTACCCAGACGAAGATGTAAGGTGCGGGTAAATTAGATGGGCGTACATATTGGGTCTCATCACAGTTAGAGTCTGTATATTGTTTTTCTGAGATGGGTCTTGTCCCTTCGCCTATACTCCACATTTTAGTGTTTCGATTGCCTAAAAATTTGAGAGAGAAAACAAAGAGCACTGGAAAACTTTTCTGTCCTTGTTGACATTCAGCAGAAGTGCGTACTATTTTTGGCTCACGGGGGGGGGGGGGCACGAACTGTGAACCTTTGAGTTGTGAAGAATAAACGAACCCCAGCTAAGTTACAAGCATTTCTGGAAAGGTTCATTGCCAGCGAAGCCATGTTCAGTATGCATTTTGTACCAAAATGTTAATGTTACTACAAGACTAAGTCGGTCCAGCATCCAGACTCAGTCTAAATGGGGAAGTGATAGAGCATGTGGATAAGATTTCTTATTTGGGAAGTTGCATCTCACCCAGTGAACGCATCCCAAATGAAGTATCAGAAACTTGACCATTAGTAAAGCAGCATAAAAAAGACTGTCGGTGTTTGTACACAGCTGTCTACGCAGCATTGCACGATTCAGGTGGGGCAGCCGAACGAGTAATGCTGAGATTAGGCGCAGTTTTAGGTAACTGGTCGCCCACCAGAGCAAGCGGTCGATCTCCATAGATTACGTTGGTTGGGGCATGTGTTACGTATGTCACCAAATAGGTTGCCACGACGAGCGATGTTAGCCGAGTCAAGTAGTGGATGGAATAGAGCCAAGGGTGGTCAAGTTAAGACCTGGCATGAGGGTATGAAAACCCTTACCAGTGGGCAGCCAAAAGAAAACAACCAAAACCGGCCCTGAAAGTGCGTGGGTAATGTTTGTACAAACTGAAACTGAAACTACTGTACTACCATCATTTGCCAAACGACGACCGAGATAGAAGTAATTAACCATAGTCAACTTTTGCTTATCGAACTTCGAAGTAGGGACAGTCGATCCTTATCATTGTCGTCATTGCGATATGAGGCAACAAATCTCATACAAAAAGGAACAGCACAACAGCACAGCGAGTGCGCTTTGCACATGTGCACAGTCGTATCATCATCATCATCAAACAGATAAAGATACAGTGAAGCGAACTTCACAGATCGCTGCCAAGCTCACCATGTACACAAATCAAGTTATGAAGCTCAGGTGGGAGAGGGATTGGGTCTAACTGGAGGGCCGAAAAAAGTGAACGTCTATGCTCAAAACGACGTACATAATATAACGGTGAATACATACATTTGTAAGCATTCTCATCCTTTAGTATCTCCAGCCGAGTTGTAGTCTTTAGGACTTTAACCTGGAAAACGGGACGCATCTATTCTATCTGATCGCTCTGTGCATTTCTTCATGTCTCGTTCCCACATCATCTGCTGACTTGCACGTGGTTTCTTCTAACCTGGAACCGCAAATGCGAATAAGGCATGCGCAATACGTGTCCTAACCAGCTAAACCGACTGATCCGCATTCGATATGACAAATAATTTTCCATCAAAGTATTGCCAAATACAAGACGACTAACCTCAGAGTTGCTTACACGCTCGCTCCATCCAACTCAAACATCGGCAATCAAACATTTCTAACCGACGAATATCCTCCACGTGCAAAATTTAGGTTTCGCAACTATAAAGCGGAACTGGCCGCACACTGGCGCAGCGTACACGATCTTTCAGTTGCAATAAAACATCGCGTCTGCACCAAAAGTGTTTCAGTCCTGTGCAAGCTGCTCGAGCCTTGGAAATGTGAACATTACTTCATTGACTATACCAACGTCATTTGTAACGCAGCTACTTAAGTAGGAGAAACATTTCACCATAGCTTGACTATCAAGTATCAGCACCGCGCTAGACAACACCCGATATTGTAGCATCACTTTGCACTCTGAATGTGCAAAACACATGCTGAAAGTGGTTACAGAACTTGTAAGTCTGTGAAGACCTCTTTGCGCATCCTCCATACCGTCGAATATGCATACGATGTCATCAGCGCAATCTAAATGGCACAGCTTTTCTCTAGCTGCCCATTCAATACCAACATTTTGGAGACCAATAAGTGCGTTCTCCAAAATTTTGTCTACGACGAAATTGAATAGGAGTGGAGAAATAAGGCACCCTTGACGAACACCGCTCCTGGTGTCGAACGATTTACTCTGCCCACCGTAGACCCGTACGCTACCAGAAGTATGCAGGTACAACGACCGCAATAGGTTTACATACTTCCGCAGCATTCCTTTGCGAAGCAGCGACCCCATAAGAGCTTCACGGTTAACTGAATCGAAGGGTCCTTTTAGATNTTGAAGCAAAGTGAAGATTTGGTCGATGCAACCGCGACCTGGTCGGAATACTACCTGCTGTTCGAGGATATTCATCTCTCTTGAGGGTTTCAGGTGGCGAAGTGTCACAGAAGTCAGCACTCTTGTGATTATTGGAACTAACCTAATCCCGCGGTGGTTAGCGCAGTCGTTGCGTGATACCCTCTTGAAGACAAAGGGATACGCTCCTCCGATCAAATGCGGAGAAATAAGTTGGTAGTCGACCAATCATCATCATCATCATTATCCAGCGAAATACAGTGAGGCGAACTTCAAGTGCAAGTGCAGTAGCCACATTCGGTATGTGTTTGCACTTTCAAAGTGCAAAGTGATGCTGCAGGACTAGGTGTCGCCTACTCCCGCTCTGAAACTAAATGGCCAGGAACAGGTTACGCTTGATTACGTTTCCTAATTAGGCAGCTACGTGACCAATGACGGTAGCGCGGCATTTCCAAAGCTCCAAAGTATGTACGCAGGACTGAAACACCTTTGGTGTAGACGCAACATTCCACTATAGTTGAAAGGTGGTGTTTGTTTTCCTACCGTTTGTTCAGTTCTCCTTTATAGTTGAGACCTTGAATTTGAGTAGAAGATATCCGTCGACTGGAGGTTTTCAATTATCAGTGTTTACACAGTTTAACCCATGTTAGATGGAGTGATCAGGTTAGTAATGTGGTCGATGAAGCCACCTCCAATTGTTTTTCTCTTCTTACCCCAATGAGAAATTGTGGAACATCCCTCACATCTCCGCATTACCAAACGCTTACAATCTCTTCAAAAACAGGACTGACAACTTAGTTCTCATCTGCATGTTTCCTCACGTACATTCCCTTTTACAGTACGTCATTGACCATGTGGTTTGCCTCTAGCCGTAAATCACTTTGTAATAAAGAACAATCGAAAACGCTTGAGACATTCACTCAATATGTCGACCGTGCATCGTGTGACTCAGGGTGCATTTTGTCTACCAACCTGAAGGTTTGTGGTTTAGGTCCTGGCAAGGACGTACGAAAGGTCTGAAAAATGAGGGAATTGCTGTCCAGTGCACGTTGTCAGTCGTCACAAGGATTACCACATGCGCGGTAATTCACCATGATCTTTTCCTATTTGTATATACTTTTCTACTATTTGATGCACTCATTTGTACTACTTGATAGGTGGGGATTGGTAAATAGTTTCATAGAAACCTATTGAACTTGTTTATCGGATTGTTTTCATGTTTTCAACATTTTCGGGTATTTTGGAGATATTTGTCATCAATTTAGGAAATGTATACCATGCCTGAAAAATTTCGGAAAACTTTAAGGCAGATCAAGAAGAGGAGAATGAAGAAAATCCACTATCCTTTTTTGAGCTGGCGCATGGTTTGAAATTTTAAAACTCTCCTCGTTTGGCAACTTTTGACCTGATTTTTGCAAAATATCACTTGATATTTCACGTTTAATCGAAGTTCTAAAGCCCTTCTCGCGGGCTTAACTTTATTCTATAGTTTTGCTATATCTTACTGGTAGTAGGTTCAATGTTTTTGTTCGTTTTGAGCGTCATGTTTCGTACACCTTATCCATTGCGTAATCTCTTTTTTAGAGCTTGTGGTAACGTTTAATTGTTGTCCGACTATCGTAACCATTACTAACATGCCACGTTTGTCTTATCCATGCCGTAATGTATCGAGTGGTAGACGGGTGGTTACAGGTATGGAATGCAGCATATGCGAACACTAGGCACACAAAACTTTCCTAAAGCGCTCTAGCGAGCTAAACAAACTATACAGCACTTACGGGATCTTCTGTGGATCTGCCAAGGATGCCGAGAGATTGCAAAATCTGCGTTAAAAGGCAGTCAGAACTTCTCGGATAATGGTGGTGACGTACAGGGGCAAAAGCTACGCGTAAGCGAGACGTTTCTCACATCGCCACCGTGTCAATCAACCAACGCTACACGGAAACCACCACCTAGCCATAAACGTAAAACGTCGCTTCTGAAGGGCCCCTTGGATTACTCGACACCTAAGATCCACACCGTGAGTCCGAAAAAGACTTGCAGTGGCAATAAACCTGAATCAGCCATACTCCGAGCAGAGAATACAAGAAACTACACAGAGTCAACCAACAGTTGTCCCTTAGAACCAAACTGTTGTGAAAAAATAACAGTTCCACAAAACCAACCGCGCATGGTTCAGTTTGTCAGCCGGTTCAACGTGCTGGACAATTCAATCAAAACAGGACAAATCCTAAAGGGATGCGAGAAAACAGATGAAATCCCAAGCCCAAAAAGGACAGCCATAAAGTAAATCGGCAATCCACAGGATTTCGGTCGGGTGCCCCACCCGATGGTTTCAAGAGAAACAAGAAATCAGAATTGAGAACTTGGCTCGCCACATACAAAGGCAACTCATAGAGATCCAGAGGCTCCACGTCTTACGAGTCCATCCTAGGTAGGACGTGCAACGTGATAATCCACGCTGCAGAGCCAGTCATTTCTAACACCGCTCAAAGGATCGCCGCAGAGAAAACACTTATTCTGAGTGTGCTGCGCAACGCCGGCTATCACCCCAAAATGACTTAGAAACGAGCATACAGGCTGGGAAAATGGGTCCTACCGAAACAGGATGATCCCCCTATCAGCCGACCGCTGCTCGTGGAACTCCACAGTGCAAAAGAACGAGACTTTCTCCTATCCAATGAGTCAGTCATCGCTAGCACAATGACCAACATCAAAGTTGGGGCAGACAGCCACACCTGCAAAGCGGTCATCTCGGGTCCTCACTACCCCCTGGACACCTCAGTGGTAACCTCCGAGAAAATCCCACAACGGCAAAGAATCCGGTCCCTGGACCACATTTCAAAAAAACGAAGGAACTCCTACGAGGATTACTCCACCGACATAACGACCAAAAAACAGCGCAGCCGCCCGAAGATCTTTCCCTGTGTGTTGATGAACGTTTGCAGCATCTTAAACAAGAGAGACGAGATGACTGATACTCTCGGCACCGTTGATCTGTGCGACCGGACGGAAACTTGGTTGCGCGAGGAAGTCGAAATTAGTGACGAGTCGCAACTTTCAGCATTACCGCTCCGACCATATAAACTCACTTGGTGGAGGTTGCTTGCTACTAATGCTACTAATGATCCGTCAGTCAGCGATGCACTTCATGGCTAACTCCATAAACATCCAATCAGCAGCCTGCATACTGCACGTGAATCCCCCGTCATGGCTGTCGGGATCTATCGCAACCCAAGCTCGTCACACCAGGATGATGAACCTCTTCAGGCCTTACGTGGAGCTACCAACGCGCTCACTGTCAACTGGGCACAACAATCATGTCGCGGAAATGGGTTTGATATGGCTCTGCTTAACACCACATCCCTCACGCCGCATGTGATGCTACCTACCAGGATCAGACCTGGAAAAGTACCTTCCACTCTCGATCTCGTTTTAACGAGGAACGGTAATGGCGTCGCGGGAATAAGGACTGGATTTCCTTTAGGCAAAAGTGACCACTCGCCGGTGTTCTTCAAATTTCATCGAGTAGAAACTCCGAAGCCCAAAACTGGACTCCGAAGATTCCAAAACATCAACATTATTGACTTAGTCAACGGAGTGGAGGGACTAAGCTGGGACAATCTGAACTCCATAAAGGACACCTGAAACCGAATGAGGGACAACATTGTACTCCTCACGGAGGTCTACGTGCCTATAAAAACAACGGGGATAAGGGGACACAAACCTTGGTTCCGACCTTGAGTCCATCGAGCGCTTAAGAGGAAACATCAGGCATGGATGGCGTTCAACAGGCAGCGAAGCCCCCTGTTCTATGTTCGCTTTAAACGACTCCGCAATAAAGCCATTAAGGTAGCACGGGCGGATAGACCCAAGTGAGCTAACCTTAGCCAAAGAAGCTTCAAAAAACCCCTAAAGATACTTTAGTTATGCTCAAGCTCAATCCTCATCAAGAAAAGTGATCGGCAATACCCTTCACATTAATGGACAACTCTTAACCACCGATAAGGAAATTGCCGACTCATTTCTCGCTTCATTTCAAGAGGTTTTTCGCCTGGAAAACTTGAGCAATTGTCCTACCCTCGGTCGAATGAGCGACATGCCAGATCTGGTGATGTCTACACCGGACGCCGAAAGACTTAAAACCTCCAAATCTGCGGGGTCAGACAGTATTCATCCAGCCGTCTAAAAAAGCGATGCAATCCTTGGTGATCCCCCAACTAGTCACAGTGTTCAACGATTCTCTGAACACGGGTCGGGTTCCGGAGGATAGCAAACATGCTACAATTGTAACCAATCGGATCCGTCCAACCATTGTATTGTATTGTATTCAAGCTTTAGCGAGTTATATACAAGCTTTCAGCCGATCCGTCTCACCAGCATCGTTGCTAAGCTCCTGGAGCACATTCTGCGAGACTACATGTGTGCGAACCTTTTTCAGATCGGTTTCATTTGCAACGTCCAGCACGGGTTCGTCAAAGGCATCTCGTCTAACAAATCTGTTGTTTCCCGGACGTAGTACCACAGAAATTAGAAGTCGAAGGGAGCCACCTGGACTTCCAGAAAGCATTCAACTCAGTCAACCACAGGCTAGATTTCAAGCTCCGGGGAACTGAGCTTAACCTGAAAGTCTGTAACTGGGTTGGAGCGTTCTTGTCCGGGCAGACCTACAGGGTGCGGGTATGGGGATGTCTGTCGGAGGTGGGTTCCCCCACGAGCGGAGTCTTACAAGGATGTATTCTAACTGCCATTCTCTTGCTAGTGTATTTCAACGACAATATCAGGGCTGAAGAACCCGTGCTTTTTTGTACGTAGACGACATCTAGTTGTTAACCCGGACGAAAGGTACTCCTTGCAAAGTGATATCTTGATTACATGCAGGTGGTCTCAAAAATGGGACCTCCCACTCAACGCATTGAAGTCATCTGCTAGCCAAAATAACACTTACCGTCCCCCGACAGATCCTCACTACGGACGGCGTATATGCAACACTAGCTTACAAATCAGAGGCAATGGACCTCGGGATAAGAGTCTCCAACACCTTTTCCCCATCTTCTACCTCTGAAGCAGCAGCCTTGAAAGCCAGGCGAGCTCTGCTTAGACTCCGAACGACAATCTCAAACCGTTGCCCTAGTGTATTCATGCCCCTGTACACAGCCATCGTAAGGCCTTACCTCGAGCACTGTGTTCAGGACTGGGGACCGTATCTTCGGAAGGATATTAAAGTTCTAGAAGACTTTCAGCGACTAGCAACCCGGATGGTCTGGGGTTAAAAAGGACTCAACTACTCGGAAAGACTAAAATCCCTAAACCTGTTCTCTCTCGAACGCCGACGGATAAGGGGGGAAGTTTACAACGCAACCAGGAACATGGAGCGGTCACCCATTGGGCACGTGTTCACTTCGAGGCCTAACGACATCCTTCGAGGGCAGTTACACACCTGAGAGAATCAGGAGCAGGCTAGCAATCAGATACCACTTCTTTGCAAAAAGAGTAGTCCCTGCATGGAACAAATTACCACCTCAAATAGTTGAATGTCCCACAATGAATGATTTCAAACTAGGGCTTATTCCCAGATCTGTCCTAAGGATCAGGGTTCGTTTAGTTTACTGATGAAATACACGTAACATACTGCACCGACTCCTTTTCCCTTCTACTTTCTAAATATTACTCCCTTTGTGGAGAGCCGAAAGAAGTATAACACTCGCAGGCGAGTCAGTCCACGGACGTAATCCGCCATTACCAGGACACATAACAAGCGAAGGCCTCTCTACGTCCTGTGATTCGAATTTAAATTAGTACGTAGTGTCATAGAAACCTATTGAACTTGGTTATCGAATTGTTTTCATGTTTTCAACATTTTCGGGTGTTTTTGAGATATTTGTCACCAATTAAGGAAATTTATACAATACCTGAAATATTTCGGAAAATGAAGAACATCTGCTGTTACTTTCTCAAGAAGCTACTATATGGAAGACAAGAACCTATGTTCGACGTACGTTCAATAAATAAACAACATCAATCACGGCAGACAAGGAAAGGTACGCACAGTCAAGCGTGTCATGTACATCCTGATAAAAACTCAACGGTTTGTCACAGTAATTACATGTTGTAAAGTATCATTTGTTACACGGAGGGGTTTCCTCAGACTAAGCACAAATGGCTTATTGATTATAATTCGGAAAATCCTACTACTTAACATGGTGTTTTGAAGAACAGTAAAATCAGCAATATAGTCACTCAATCCGAAAACAATAATCTGAAAAACGCCGAAAAAGAATTCGGGTTTGCTCTATTAAGCATGGCATGCACAAATGATATTTATTGGTCATTAACGTTTTCAACTTCACGAAAAAGCGAACGCTGATCTTGACACCGTGAAAAACGGTCAAATGTAAGCCCAATACCAAATAAGATACTCCAAAAAAACGCGAAAAAATTATAGGAATCGCTTCCAAGTATCCACGAGGATGTCCCAGAAATAGACCTTACCTTAAGCAAACAAACGAACGCGGAGCAGCTGATCACAAAACAAACGTCAATTATCCATCGAAAACCGCAAATAAATGAAATATCAAACTGCTCGTTCCCCCATAGGCAAGTGTAGCGGCAATGTTTGAATGGCGCGGGCCGACATTGATTCAAGGACAATTTCCATCAGTTCAGTTCAGTTCAGTTTGC